>NBJL03002593.1:0-10566 GCA_002087855.3 Entodinium caudatum | reverse complement strand
TATTTTGAAATAATATTTTTCCTCATCGTAAAATTTATTCGACAATGTTTTATGATAAATCCTTATTAAAGAATGGATTTATGACAATATATAAAAATAAATTATATATCGGAATAAGATAGAACTCAAAATATCCAGAAAAATGAATCTTAATAAAAGAATAAAATACATTTATAATAGTTAATTAAAAAAAAATAAGTGAATTTCATAACTACTTTGTTCTTGTCATTTTAGTTTAAGAATAATTAGATTAAATTTAAAATTAATAATAATACTTATTTAATAATTTTTTTATCTAATATAATCGCGTATAGTTTTACAATCCTTTTTACTTGCTAATACTTGTCCATGAAAATCCTTTTTAACATAATAATATGCATTTAATAAAGGAACTTCAAGACCAAATTTTTCATCTATAAGGACAGCTTTAGTTTTATAAATAAATAAATTGACTGCTGCTTCAACATAAAATCTACATTGGAAAGCATTTATTGATAAATTTATATATATTTCAAAAAATTTGTCAAGAATGTGCAGCATGAATCTAAATCCTACATTTGCATCAAAAAAAGTTCCTTCCACTCCCCCGTATACACTAGCAATCCCTCCATATAATCCTATTTCAGCAACTAGATCAAGTTTAGCTCCTATCCTAAATTCAAGTTTTATTTTCAGTTTAATTTCAAAATCATCTCCAAAATTTCCCATATCGATGATAAGTCCAAGAATAGTTCTAAAATAAATAGAAACTTTAAATCCCATTCTTAATTGTAAAATAGGAAAACCAGCAAAGAAAAAAGGATGTTGCCAGCCGAATTTAATTTCTTTTGTTCTATCAAAACCTAGGGTTGTAGTAATAGTTGAATTTAAAAGATTATGCCAATTTACTTTAATCTCAGATTCAAATTTAAGATTTAAATCGTCCATTTTTTTTTCCAATTCTTTTCCTTTTTTCACAAATGCACTTTCTTTTTTATTCTGTTCTTCTTTAGGTTTTGTTCTCATCATGTAATTATGTTTATCTTCTGGATCCCATTTTTCATTATCATTATCTGCATTTTGCCAATCATAATCGTTAAAGTCCAAAGCAGTAATTTCTATTTCATCAGGATCATCTTCGATCCATCCCCAAATTTTTTTTGTATCATTTTTGATCGCAATTTCCATTTCTGACTGAATTTCAACAGTTTTTAATAATACTACTTTTCCAACTTCATACTGTTTTTGCAAATTAGATTCACTATTTTTATAGGAAGAAGCAGCTACATATTCTTCCTCTTTAATATCTGAATATTTAGCACCTATTAAAGTGTCTAAATCTCTATAATAAGCACTTATTTTATTAGAAATCATTTCTCCTGTTATTTGATGAGTAGAATAAAAATCATTTATTATATCCATATATTTTCCTGATATGGAGATTATTGAACCTGTTATATTACCAACATAATTATTTAATTTATACATTAGATTTGTAAAATTAGATGCTATCATTCCATAATCTTGAGCTGAAAATAATTTTTCTAGAGCATTTAAATATTTAAAATATTTATTTTCTAAAACGCTTAATTCATCTTTAAATTTTTTTGATATTTCATTTTCTATAGTTTTAGAATAATAATAAAACTTTTCGTTTAAATCATCAACAGCACTCTTTAAAAGGGATATTATCATATCCACTTCTTTTTTACCTCTTTCTGGGCAAGTTGAGTCATAATTTTCATATATTTCATAATTATAATTTTCACTTAATTTCCTTTTTTTATCACGCTTAATTTTAAATATATAATCAGAATCATTTTTTTGCATATCATTCATTTCTTTTAATACTCTGACAACTTCTTTTACTTCTTTTTTAAAGCGATTTGTCGATAGTCTTCTAGTTTGATTTTGTTTCATTTCTTCTTTGCTTTTAACCATATCGATTTTAAAAGGACATCCTTTTTCATTACAAATAGGATCTATATAAGCTAGTCTTTCTATCATAGCATATCCAGCTAATTCTCCAAATTTATCTTCAATATTATCTGTATTATTATATATAGAAACATTACCTATAATTTTAATCATATTATAATAAAATTCTTGTATTTTAGCATAAATATCCTTATAATAATCGAAGGATTTATTATAAGCTATAGAAAAGAAATCAGGTAAAGTATTAGGATCATAAGACACTTCTGATACTTGTTTTAACTGAGCTGTTACATTATCTAAGCCATCATTTAAATCAAAAGAGGTATATATAGATCCATTAAAAATTGGCAGTAATATATTTTCAAAATCAATGCTTTCATATACTAGACTTATATTATTTAAATATCTTTTTTTAATTTGATTATAGTCATATTCTAATTCCCTTTTTTGAAGGAAAACATCAATTGAACCAATTCTATTTAAAAGATTTTCTATTTCACTATTATCTATACTTTCTTTCTTTTTTTTCTCAATTGATGCAGTAAATCCTAAAGGAAAAGAATTAAAAGCACTAAAACCGAAAACTATTTCAGATTTTACTTCATTATATTGATAATTTGATTCGCTCTTATTTATTATATTTTCCAAGTTTTCATGTAAATAAGTTATGTTTTTTTCTTGAACCACTTTTTCTTTAATTAAATCTAAAAAGTTTTGTATAAATATATCCGGAAATTCATTTGCATAATAATCATAAATTTGGCCCTCCGTATCTTCTTTCCAATTACTTGAAGAAATATTATCTTGGTCTTCCTCAATTTCAGGGAAAACGTCTTTCAAATTATTTTTGAAAGAAAGACTTATATATGTCATATTTTTTATTAAATCTTTAAATAAATCTTTAAATAATTGATATTTTTTGTAATAATAATTTACAAAAAATGTATTTTTCATATCAGCAAATATTGAAAATGTACAATTAATATCACTATAAATCATAGTTTGATAAAATTCGAAAATATCTTTAAGTTTACTTGATATTTGTTCTATTATAAATTCATCATATTTTTCTTGTATATCATAAATACCATTATTGATTGTGTTACTAACTTCAGATGAAGTTTCTTCTATATTTATTGTTTCATTATTAAATGATTCTTTTACTTTTAATCCGAATCTATTATAAATATAATCATTAATAATTTCATCAAAATAAAATATTTTATCTAAAACATTCACAAAATCATCATTAATCTCATTTAATTCTTCTACATCCAAATCTTCCATTGAATAAAAGATGGATTGCTTTTGTCCATATATTTTATTTATTTCATAACAATAATTATATAAATCAGTTTGATTTGTATATTCAACTTCTTCTAAATCGGCTCTATCATAAGGACAATTTAAATTTCCTTCTGCTTCACATTCTTCAATTACTTGAATTTTATTATTATAATTTAAATATTCATTATAATTAATATAATCCTCTTTTATTATTTCAGCCAAAAATTTTCCTCTTAAATTCCAACATTTTCTATATGTATTATTATTTTTAAGATTGAATATGTTTTCATAGGCATTTATTGCATCTTCTTTTTCTTGGTCAATTAAATTTTGTCCATTTTTGAACTGTATTAGAAATTCGTCTGTTATATTTTTTAAAAATTGTTCGGTAGGATATCTAATTTCATGTATTAATTCGGTTAATGTTTCCATGAATTTTGAATTATTTAAAGCAATAGTATTATTAATTAGATTCACATTATTTATATTATTTTCTGGAATATTTTCATAAATATATTCATATAACGAAAAATCTTTATCCATTATTTTATATTTAACATCATTATTTTTTAATAAATTAGTTAAACTATCTTTTCTTTGGTTAAACAAAGAAGTTACATTTTTTTTAAAATCTTTAACAAAATAATCATCATCTGTTTTAAGACTATGATTAACTTGATTAATTAAATTAATCTTTGTTTCTATTAAATCAAATTTATTACTTATGTTTTTCAAAAAATTATTGAAATAATTTTGATATATATCAAATGATATAATGGTATAGTTATAATCTTCAATATATTTATATAAAATATCTTTATATTTTTCAATTAAAGAACAAATCGTTGAATTATATCTATAAAACTGTGTTTCTGTCATATTTAAAAATAATTCATCTGTGTCGTTTAATATTTCGTTATAATCTAAAAGAATATCAGTATAATTTATATCATTATAAGTTTCATTCATCAAAAATATATCAGAATCTATTTTTTTATATAAATCTTCTAAATCTTTTTTTATATATTGTAAAGCATTTTCATTTAATTCAGAAATAAAATTATTTTCCATAATTTCATTGAAATTTATTTCTGGGCTCAAAAAGTTATTAATATCTTTCTCCTTATAAGTATTATTTGTATTTTCAGTGAATGAATCCATATAAGATATTAACATTTCTAATCGAGTTCTCATAAATCTATTTCTTAAATTTTTATCTGTTATATAATTAGAATTTGAACATTCATTTATTGAACAATTTATTTGATAGTAATAATTATAAATAACATTTCTAGTTTTATTAAATTTATCAATAGTATCTGTAATAATTGTTTCAAATTTCGTCAAAGTATCTTCATTTATAAATGAGAAATTTTTCAACTTTTCGTTTACAAAATTATCTACATTTTCTTCATCATCTGTATCATTTGAATTCGGGAAAAATTCTTCCAACATTGATTTTTCTTGTGATATATTAATATAATTAGTTAAATTTTTAATTCTATCTAAATTATTGAATAAATAATTTTTATCTGATTTCACAAATATAAATATATATTCTTTATTACCTCCATTCATAATATCTATTTCATATAAAATAGCTTCATATGCATATTTATTAATTTCTTCGGTTATTTCTTTTAATTCATCTTTAAATGTTTTTAGAGTTAAAATCATATAATCTAATTCTGACGGATATTCTTGGAAAGATTTAAAATCCTCTCCATATGATTCAAATGAATTTATTAGATTTTTCAAAGTTTTGTTAAATACCCCCCAAAATTCATTAGATGGTATATAATTTTTAATTATCTCATCAAAATTAAAATTACACAAATGTTTTGAGACTGTTTTATTATAATTAGATAAATATTCATTAATTTGTTTTTTATGCTGATTTATCTCATTATTGGATGAACTTTTTGTAATATTTTTATATTCATTTATAATATTTTCTATTATTTCAAATGATGTTTTTTTAAAACTTGTATAATTACCTAATTTAATATTATCTAATGCATCAAAAATATCCTCACTAAATTCTTTGTAAAAATTAAATAAAAACGTATGTAATTGTCTATAAATGAGATTAATATATCCTTTCAAATATATAATTTGATTACTAAGTAAGTGATCTTTATTGTATAAATATATTTTTAAAGAATTTTTAATATACCAATTATTAGCCGACTCCAAGAACATTCGATATTTTGTAACTTTATTTATGTCATCATTTATTTCTTTCCAACGTGTATAACTTGATTCTTTAAAAGCTCTTATCAACTTATTTTTTCTCTCAAGTAGTTTAGGAATAGAAAAATTAAGAATATTAAATGTTTCCATCAAAAGGTCTATTTTAGTATTATATTCATTACTTCTATTATTTAATATATAAGAAACAGGTGACTTATCAAAATTTTTTAGTACTGAAATATCACTTCTATATGAAGAAATAAATTGTGTTATATTATCTTCAATTAAATCATTTATAATATTTACATCGTCCGATATTTCCTGGAGTAATTCAAGAGAAATATTACCATCTGTTTTCTCATATGTATTTATTAAGTTTAAAACATCTTGATTAAATTGTGTATTTGATTTATAATATGAATCAACTTTTTTTTTATTTTCATATCTAATATCATTTAATGCATGATACACAGTATTTATGAGTTTTCCTCGAGATCTGATAGCTTTCAAATCAAGTTTATCTACAAATTCTAAATAACGAGTAAATTGGTTATAAATCACATCTGCACCTACTTGAAATTGATTGGCATAATCATCCAATAAGGTATCATAAGTATTTGCATATGGTTTTTCATTGCTTAAAGTTTTATTTAATTTAGAAAATTCTTCAGTCAATTGTGCTGTATAATTACGTACTTTTTTTATTTCTTTATCAACAAAATTAATTAAATCATTTGACATAGTATTTTTATTTTTTGTTACTATATGATTATTTGTATAAGTTTTTTCTGATTCCAGAACTTTTCTTATAGATCCAAGAACATTTATAGTTTCAACCAAAGTTATACCAGTATCTGGATATACTGTAGTTTCAACATAAGATCTTATTGTTACCCCCACAAAATGTTTTTCATATATATCTTTAACAGTAGTAACAATTTTTTGTCCATAATAAGGATAAGTATTAGAATCTAAAGCTCTTAAAGAACCAGTATCTTCCTCGATTTCATCCGTTATTGAAATTGATATATTTGATCCATTAATTTTATTTAAAAAATCAGGACCCATTTCATCTAATACATAATTTGTATATAAAGTCTCATTATATATTTCATAACTAACATTATCAAAATATGCCATTAATTGTCCACTATCATCATAAAAATCATCCAAAAGAAAAACAATATTATGATTAACAGCATCCATATTTTTTAAATTAATTGGATTTCCTTCATTAATAATTGTTGTTTCATTTTCTGCTAAAAAATCGTCTTTTTTAAAATATGAATCTTCATTATATGTATTGTTATATATATATTCATCTAAATCAGGATCACGAACACCTGAGACAAAATGAGTATGCTGAACTTGATAAATTCCTAAAACTTTACCTTCATCATCTATTTTAGTCATAACTGTTTTATTATCTAAACTTCCTGTTACCTTAGCATGATCACTTTCTACATCTCCAATATATAATAAAGTTATATTACTTGTATTATCACCATTATCTTTTATTTCCCTAAGTTCATAATCAATTTCATCTTCTATAGGAAGAATTTCGTCTTCCGTATATGATGCATTTGGATGGTTTATTTCAGTGGTATCACTTGAATCTTCTTGTAATACTCTATATCTTATTTTTTTTAGTTTATTTTTGGCTTTTTTCCGTTTTTTTGGATTTATTTCATTAAGTCTTCTTAATAATAAATTTCTTTTTACTTCAACTGAATCACTTTCAGTTATATCTTTTTGAATTTCATTAAATTTAGAATGAATATCTTCACTGAATAAATGAGGAGAAATTTTAGGTATAATTAATGAAATTATTTCTTTGATATAATCCATACTTTTAAAATTGAAAGAATCAATCTTAGGATAATACATTTGCTTTATTTCTCCATTTTCATAAAATTCGAATTTTATAAATCCGGTGTAATTTGTCGAATTATTTTTCATATAAAAATAATCTATTAAATATGATTTATTCCTAATTTGGGAATAAATATCAATTAATTTTTTATCAAATATAAAAAGAAATCTTTCACCTTCTGAAGTATTCCTATTAGTTAATTGAAAAATTGCCAAATATGCCGTATAATACTCTAATTTAGTATTATTTTCATTTTTTTCATAATTTATATCTTCTATATATAAAAGAAAATCACCTCTTGATTCTATTCCATTATTTATATCATTTGCCCCATTATCATTCTCTTCAAAATCATATCTAACATTAACAAATTTTTCACCTTCATAAAAGAATGCAATACCAGGTGTATAAGCAGTGTCAATTACTAATTCTTCATCTTCTAAAAATGTCTTAATTTTTAATTGTACAATTATATCTTTTTTTATAAGAATTAATTCATTTGAATTATTAAAGTATACACTTAAATTAAAAGATGAAATGTTATTATAATCAGGAATAAAAGATAAAATATAAGTCTTATTACCCTCTTCTAAATCAATATTTTGTTCTGGTTTTTCATTTTCATCTTCATTCATTAAAAATAATTGCCTTTTATAAACAATATCACTTCTATTAATATCATTTTTATAGTCATCTTTTAATGTCAAATATATTTTAATAGGTTGAATATCTTCTTCTATTTGATTGGTATAATAAATAACTTCAGTTAAATTAGGGCTTGGAACAGAAGCTCCTTGAATTATAATCTTTATTTTTTTTTCAATTTTTTGTCCATCAAAAGTCATTTCTAATTCTATTTCATTATCAGTTGCCTTTGTACTATATATTTCAATTAAAAATATACCTAATTTATTATCTATATTTGAAGCATTGAAAGTGAAAGTTTCATCATTAAAAGTTTGATTGAATTTTAAATGTTCATTTATGTCCAATTCTTTATGGTATAATAAATCTTGTTCTGTTCTCACAATTAAATAAAATGTAAATGTTTCTCCTGCATCAAATTCATATTCATCAACGTCTGGCTCAAAAGTAAAATGACTAATATTGTAATTCCCATTTCCATATCCTTCATCATTTTCTGAAGAGGTTAAAACAATCACAAAATTATTATATATAATTTTATCATCTTTCTCTACTTTTATTTTTAATTCATAGTTATCACCAGATACTAAATCTTTAAAATCTTGTTTGCCCTTTTCTTTAAGTGAAAAATTAAATGTATTGTTTTCCCTTGTAATACTAAAGTTAATTGGAGTCATATAGTTTCCAAGCATTTGTACTTCAGTTACTTCTGCGTTGTCTATTTTTTCTAATTTATTATTGAATAAATCAACTAATTCATAAGTTATTATAAAATCAGATTTGGTTTCTAAATTTAATTTGGTATTGTTATCTTTTAGTTCTTCGTTAGTTAAATTAGAGTAAACATTCATTTTAAAATTGGAGATTTCTGCTTCTGCTGTAATAGAAACGTTATAAATGAAAATATCATCTCCATAAATAATCTCCCAAGTTAAATTTCCTGGATGAGTAATGTTTTCTTTATTATAAATTTCAATTTTATTATTTTCTTGATTTACTTCAGAAGAGACTTCTATTGTCTTATTATCCAAAATGCATTTTATTTCAATTTGTCGCAATAATATTCCAGCTTTTAATTCTTTTCCATTTTCATCCTTTGGATATATGGTTAAATTTGAAATTTCTCCAAGTTTTACTGATTGGGAATATTCAATTTTAGTTTGTTGCCAATCTAATTCATAATTAGTTACGTTGATAATGCATTTATCACAAGGAATAACAGTATCTCCATATTTAACTTCAATTAGGGCTTCTCCAGTAAAATTCAAAATAGGATCGAATATTATAGCTTTTTCTTTTGGATTAAATTTCCCTGTTTCGGCTTGGATTACTATTTTATTAGGCAAAGTAATAGATACTTGGAATTTTTCAATATCTGATTCATCTATATAGGTCATTAGGTTTTGGTATTTATTTTTCGGAAGTATTTTTATCTTTGAATTATCTCCATTGACAAGTGTATCTTTATCTATTTCAATTAATGTTTCTGATAGAACTAATTCAGTATTATTAATATTCATAATATATGTAATATTGTTTTTGAAATAGTTAGAACTTATATGAATTTCTCCAGGAATATTTGATTCTAAAATGATAATCAATTGTTTTTGAGAAACAATGGCTACTTGATAGTAAAAAGATACATTTTTACTATGAGTTACATTAAATAAATTTCTTAAGTCTTTTGGTTTCAAACTTAAAAGGCTTGAAGGGAAATTACCTTCTTTATCTTTTGGATTTAATTTCACATTAGGAATAATTAGAACATTTCCTCCTTTTAGTATATTTGGTGAAGTTTTTATGCTATATTCATCTACTTCAATATACTCAAGTTGTGTATTTTCTTCAAGATTTCTTAAAGATTTTGGGCTTGTTTTTGAATAGCAAATTGAGAAAACTTTTATTATCTCTTTGGAAGATTCTAAAAGTACATAGACAAAAGCTCCTAAATCTTTTTGAATATCAATAGGTTCTGAAAAGACAACAGCTTTAGGATACAAAATTTTAATTTCATTTTTCTCGATTCGAATAACTAATTTAATGCTAGAATGATGCAGCTCTTCTTTTTTACCTGGAATTTTATTTGGATCTCCCATTTTCTTTTGAACAGATGCATCCAATCTAATAATCTTTTCTTTATCATAGGAATTAGCAGCATTTTTTTTTGACGTTTTTTTAACGTTTAGGCGTATTTTGGATTTGTCTTCTTTGATGGAATCAATTCCAATTTCCAAAAAACCTTTGTTTTTGAATCCAAAGAATTTAGGATTAGCTTTGGATAAAATCAAAGAGGCATGAATTGATTCTTTGATTTCCATTTCCATATTTATTTCAAGAGGTGAAGCCAAGATTTTATCTTTATAGAAATAAAGAGTCGACTTTTCTTGGATAGAAGCAGCTAGATCGGAAAAGGAAATCTCATTCATGCCATTTAAGCATGTACCTCCTGATAATAATACTGCTTGAGATACAAAAACTATACTTGCAAAGTATAATAGTATTTTGCTTGTCATTTATTAAATAATTATTTTTTTTAAATTCTAAGATATATAATTAAAAAAATAATTAATTTTAATTATTTTTTTTAATGACTATATATAAATATAAAATTTGGATTGGGGATTGGGGATTGGGGATTGGGGATTGGGGAT
>NBJL03002582.1:7541-18130 GCA_002087855.3 Entodinium caudatum | reverse complement strand
ATTAAAAACCAAAAAAAAAAAACAAATAAAAAATGAAAATATTAAAAGGAATAAAAAATGAAGATTATTCAAATATTTATATTGACCCGAATACGCCAGCTTATGAATTTATTTCCAAATTAAATTCTTTTTTAAATAAAGAGGAAGATTTTTTAAAACTTATTTCCTCAATCAAATTTTGGTCTTTACCAAAAATGTCTTTATGGTTATTTGAATCCATATTAAATTATATTGACGATCTCTTTTTAAAATATTCAAAGGATTTAACAGAAGTAACAATTGAAAATAAACTCAAACCACTTTTAAATTTTGTAATATTATTACTAAAGAATTCAACAGATGTTAATATTTTTGAATCTATGGATAATTTAGAAAATATATTTCTTAAAACTTTTGATATAAAGTTAAAAATAGTTATTATCGAAATATATATAATTTATTCAAATAGTATTGATAAACCTAATTGTCGATACATTTCCCAAATAGCTGATGCGGGATATGCTTTTATCGATATGAGAAGAGTCTTAATGGAATTCATTAATAATAATTATCAATTTAATGAGAAGATATTTTGTTATTTGGAAGAAATATTGTTAAAATTGCAAAAAAGATGGGAAAAAATCTTTATAAAAAAAGGGAAAAAACTCGAAGAAAAAAACCCTTTTTTAATTTTTAAAGAAATTATTAATAATAATAAAGATTATCAAAATATAAATGATTTTCAAGAAATAAAAAATATTTATGAATATTTTGCTTCCAATGAACAAATATTTGATAGTTCTAATAAAAATTTATTAGATCAAGAAGAAGAATATATTATTAGTGTTAATAATTTTTTTTGTGTTCTGAATTTTTTATGTAAGATAAATAATAAAAAAATAGATAGTAATGAAATATATTTGGGATTTAAATTAACTTTTTCTTTATTAGATATATGCTGTACAATAAAACCAAATTTTGAAGAAAGATTAATAAATGATGAATATAAAGAATTATTTATTAAAGACACAATACAAATTATGTCAACAAAAAATGATGTTAATTTAAAGATTGAATTTTTAAATTATTATTTAAATTTACCAAATTTAAATAATGGATATGAATATATATTTTTTCAAAATGGTTTTTCTCAAACTTTATTATGTGATTTCACTCATCAAAATAATAACAAATTAATTTTATTAACTAAAGATGAATCTTACAATCAAATTTTATTGAACAAAGTATTAGAAATAATCTATAAATATGCAAAAATGATTCCAAGTGATTTTATGACAATTATATTATTACCTCCAAAAGATAATATATATTTATATAGTTTGGAGAATGTATTATTTTTTCTTGAAAAAAATATTTTTAATGAAGAAAGATTAATCACAAAAATACTTATACCTAGGCTAATATATGAATTAGAGCATTTAGATTCACCTCAATGTGAAATTAAATATATTAATGTCAATTCAAATGATGAAAATGTTGAATATCCAAGACTAATAGATCATGTAAAATTAATTAATAAAATATTCCGGATTATATATAAATTTATACAAAGAGCGACTAATATAGATATAGTGAATAAAATATACTCAATTTTATCAGAACCAATTAAATCACTAATTAAGAATGAAAAAATGAAAAATAATGTTAATTATAATTCTGTATATATAAATACTATTTATTTATTATTAAAAATATGTAATGCATTTCCAACTATAATACCAAGATTTAATGAAGAAGGTATCCTTAAATTAATATTTGAGTATTTCTCTAATAATTTACCAAAATATGATGGATTTTTTTATTTAATTTTTTTCGCTATATATGTAATATCAATACACGAAAAAGGAAAAGAATTTATTTCAGAAAATAATAATGGAATAAATATGATAAATGCTGCATTTAATCAAATAAAAAAAGATGAAGGATATTTCTATTACGAATTTTATTTTTTAGAAGATTTAATTTTTGATGAATTTACACTTTGGATAAATATTGTTAAAAATAAATCATTATGTGATATTGTTAATTGCTTTTATGATAATTTTATTTCGTTTTTAGAAATGGTCAAAGAAGAATATATTAATTTAAAAATTGATTTTAACGAGAGAAATAATAAAAGCAGGGGTCAGTACCTATTAAAAAATAAACTTTTGTTTCTTTTTATGATTGTATTTCCATATAATATTTATAATTATAACAATGAAAAAAATATAATTAATTTATACCAAAATAGAATTAAAGAAGTGTCAAAAACATTTTATGATTTCTTAGAAATTCCCAATTTTCTTTTAAGTAATTCATTCAAAATAAACTACATCGCATTTATAATTTCAATAAATGATTCAACAAAAAAATTTTTTCTCCAATTTTTGAATAATTTTAACGAATTTAATGAGAAAATAAATGCCTTAAATTTACATTCAAATCAAAAAGATAAAATAATTTATGATTATCAACAAACTGCTGGATTTTGCTTTAAAGAAATTTATGCAAAAGATGAAGTTAAAAAAGATTCTTTCTATAATTTTTGTTCAATTAATTCAAAACTACTTATTCAACGAATAAACGAAAAAGCAAATATTGATTTATTTTTTATGAAATATAATGGTAAAAGTCTCTCAATCAATGATGATATTCATATACAATTTTTATCGAATAATCTCAAGCCTGACGCGAAAAAAAGTTTAATGGATTTGTTAAAGGAAAGTGAAAATCAAAAAAATAAAAAATTTATTGTATTAAATGAAGACAATTATTTGGAGATAAAATCAACACCTTTATTTAATAAGAAAATTAAAATTGAATTTGTTGATGATGATGATTATATTCAATTGAGTAAAGAATTAGTGACTAAAAATTATGAGGATAATGAAATAATTATTAATGATTCCTTTGACTTTATTGAAATAATAGGAGCTATTTTAAAATCTTCAAATCTATCTGAAATAAAAGAAAATGATTGCGAAATTATTAAAAATTATATTAAATTAGGTTACATAATTAGTCTTATTTTAAAATATTTCAATAAAACAATCTTCGAAAATTTAAACAGCGAAGCTGATATAATTAAAAAGTTGATTAAACTCAAAAAAATCTTGAGTTGTTTTAAATATATATTTACCGAAAATTATTCCTTTGAAATTTCATCAATTGTATTTTATTACTTCATCAAATTCAAAGGTGTTAGACAATTATTTAAAATTGCTTATAAATTAATGGAATTATGTAAAAAAGAAGGCAATAAAAAAAAAATACCTATAATAGAATCTCTTCTTTTAAGTAAAATCTGGGAAAAATTATATTCTCTTATATCATTATTTGCCAAACATTTATTCTCAAAAAATGATGGATATTTCTTAATATTAATATTAGAAAGCGAATTAACAAAGAAATTAATATATAGAAATGAATTAAATGCTTATACTAAATATATTATTTTAAAGGATTTAAAAGAAGTATTTTTTAAAAATGATGAAATCAAAGAAAATATTAAAATTTTTCAAGAAATGGAATCATATAGTTTTCAAATATATAAATTAATTATATTTATAATTGAAGATTTTTGGAGACAGTCAAATATGATTGATGATGAATTAAATTACGCTAAATTATATAAAGAAGGGTATAAAGTTTATGAAATTATGCAATTTGTTCAACGAGGTTATACTAATGTTAAAGAAATTTTAGAACAATTAAAAAACAACATAAAAAATACAAAAAGCAAAAATGACATTAAAAAAGAGGAAAAAACAGAAAAAATAAATGACTTTTTAATAAATATAGAAAATTATGAAGCATATCCAGAACCTGAATTTATTTTATTAATGAAAAAAATAATTGATCCAGAAAATAAAATATTTAAATCTCAAAAAGATAAAGAAAATAAAAATATAAATAATCTTTATTTATATTATGATTATAGTTTTGAAAAATTTTCTAAAATGATTGATAATATTGAAAATATAATAATCAAAGCTGATCTATCTAAAAATGAAACAAATAATATAAGGAGGCAAAATTTGAATTTTAGAATTCTGACTATAGAAAATAAGGAAAAGATAATCTCGATTCTTAAAAAAGATTTAAAAGAATTAAAGCAAAATATAAATAATTGTATTATAAATGAAGAACTTAAATTAGAAAATGAACTAAAAATTAAAAAGAGGATTAATTATAATTTTATTAAATTCTATAAAATGTGTGTTATTAATATTGAAAATAGAGAACAATTAGATGATCTTATTATTCATTACAAAATTATAAACAAAAATATAATATCTATACAAAACATTATCATTAAATATAATAGCAATAATTTTAAACAATACAACCAATTAAAAATTCAAGCTTTGATTTATGAAAATATTGTTTCGATTTATTTAGTATTCAAATTTCTTAAAAATATTAAAAAAGTTTTTGATACAGAAAAGAAATTATTTATGGAAATATTTTTAGGATTATTAATATACGAATCTGAAAATACAAATCAAGATAAAAGTTTAATAAACGAAAATATCCTTATAATGCTTCTATTAAATGTCATTCATAATTTCACTGATATAAAAATATTAATTCCTTATTTACAAAAAGGACTTTTCAATAAAATATTACATCTGAAATTTAATAAAGAAAATACTTATAAAAATTTTTATGAAAATAACTTTAAATTACAAGTAACTTTAGATGAATGTTTTAAGCAATTTGCTCTTATGATATTTACCGAAGAAAAAATTTTCCAAAATTTAATAGAAAATGTTTTATTATATGCATGGGCCAATTTAAAGACACAGAATGAAAATAATGAAATATATTTAGAAGATTTTTTAGCATTATGGGCAGATTATGCTCAAAATTATGGTCCAATATTTCAAAAGGCTTTACTTAATTTATTTGATATTGTTCGTGTTAAAGTAAAAGAAAGACCAAGTCGAAATACAAATAAATATAATAATAAAAAAAGAAATGCCTTAAGGTTAAAATGCAATTATGAACAAAATATAATAAATATAAAAAATGATTTAAAAATAACAGAATATAAGGATGATGTGACACAAACTCAAAATGAATCAGAATTAAATTCTAAAAATAAAAGTATAAAATTCGGACAAATATTGTCTGATATTAACAAAACACTTTTTGGAGAGTTATTAAATCATATATGTTCATGTGCAATAAAATTAGAGAAAGAAAATGAAAATAATAAGGAAAATAAATTTAATAATAAGAAATTCATGATAGATTTAGATACATCTTTAATTGGATTGACTAATATTTTATATAGTTTTCCTTCTTATCTTTATTTGATGTTAACTTTCCATAAAGGAAAAATACATAAAATTAGTTTTATTGATTTCTTAGTCAAAAAAATATTACCTTTATTAAATTATGATTCTTATAATATATATAATAATTACCTCGAAGAAATAAATGATTCTGATAAAGTTGTGAAAAATACTAATTATATAAATGATAAAGAACAAATCATGATGGAGTGTGTTAGAAAAATAAATATCATTAAAAATTTAATTCATTCGATGACTTACCGGAGAAGAAATATGAATGAAGATGAAATATTTCTTATGAAAAAAATAAGGAAAAAACTTTTATCATCAATTAATGATTCTTTGAAAGAAATTAGTACAAAATATATAAATGAATTTAATATTGATCAAATTGAGGGAAAAAAACCAAATAAAAATATTATTTTATATCAGAGTAATTTAGTAATTTTATGTTCAATGACTGAATATTTTAAGGAAAACCATTTATATAGTCAGTATAATCCTTTTGAGATAACAAAAATTATTTTCAGTGAAGGATGCGATATAGTCAAAAGTTTAAGTAATATTTTAAAAAATATGAAAATCTATAATAATAATCAAATATTCCATGAAATGGGTGTTGTGTATTTACATAAATTAATGAAATATATTCATAAAAATACAAAAAATAGAGCTAATAATTTAGACTCATATTTTTATAATAGTAGTTATGAGGAAGAAGAAATGGATGAAGATATTGAATCTGATATGGATAATGAAAATGAAGAAAACGAGGAGGAAAATAGGGAAGAATATGAAAATGAAGGATCTCAAAATAATTGTTCAAATAGAAGAGGAATAAATAATTGTGAAAATATAAATGATTTCAATAGTAATAATAATGAAAATCGAGAAGATGTAGATTTACTAGAAGTTGATAATAATGAGGAGGAAAACGAAGAAGAAATTAATGAAAATAATAAAAGTAAGAACAATGAGTCAAATTCCAACAATATAAATGAAAATGATAATAATTTTAATAATATCGAAAATAATCTAAATTTGAATAATGTCATCGAAAGAGGTAATTTAAATCATTTAATATTTGAACAAAATAATCATTATGATGAAGAGGATAATCCTGATTATGATGATATGCGAGGAGAATCAGAAGATTTTGAAGAGGAAGAGGAATTCATCGATGAATTTAATGATGATTATAATGAACAAATTATGGAAAATGAGAATCATTATCCTTTATTTATTAATGAATATAGCGAAGATGATTATAATTCTTATTCAAGCAGTGAAGAAATAGAAGAAGAAATGTTTTCAATTTCTTTTTTAAGAATGGAAGCTGAATGCGATTTTTCAATGAGATTTTCAGATAATTTAAAATATAATTATAATGATTTGGATTTATTCAAAGATGAAATTAATAAAAATAGTAATAATTGTACCTGGTATGATTTATATTTTGAAGATTGTTTAAGTTTTATGTTTACTTTCTCAAAAAAAAGTGAAAGAAATGATTTAATTCATTTTTATAGTTCAGATTTAAAAATCAAATTTTTTACAAAAAGAAAAAATATTGGAAATTTCGAAAAAATTTCTGATTTATTTATATATAAATATATAACACCAAATGATGACTTGAATCCATTTTATACTATTTTATTTTTAGGTTTAAGTGAATCGACTGTTCTTCATTATATGAAATTCATAAATAAAATAAAAAATAATTTTTTGTTATTTTTCCGTCATTCTAATAATAATTATATTCATACTCAAATATTAAAAGAATTGAGAAATAATATTCTTAAAGAAATAAAAGATAAACATCCTGAAAAAAAAGACATAAAAATTGATATTGTTAAACAAAAAGAAAATGAAAAGGATAAAAATAAAGAATTGAAATTTTGGAATACAGATTCTAACTTTTTTTATTTACCAAGACCAAGTATAAGTTCCCGTTCAAGTGAATATCTTTTTTATCCATTTATTCATTTAGATGAATATGATAAAGATAATAAAGAAAAAAAAGAAAGCACAGAAAAAGAAGATAAAAATAAAAAAGAAGAAAGTGATAAAGATTCTATGGATATAGAAGAAAACGATAATCAATCAGAAACAAAAGAAAAGCAAAAATTAGAAAAAAATGAAGATATAAAATACGAAGAAGATGAAAAAAGCAAAAATAAAGAAAGAACAGATAATATCAATAATAGTATTGATAAAGAAGATAATTTTAATGAAAATAATGATAAAAAGATTAATAATAATGATCAATTCATAATTGAGCTTCCAAATGAATTAAGAGAAGATATTCTTTTAAATTTGGATCCAACTTTGGTTCCAAATTTATCAAACGAACTTCGAACTGAATATTATCGTTTAATGGGAAACGATCCTACAAAATTACCAAAAAATTCAGCGCCTATTCTTTCACATCTTAATTTGTCATCAGATAAACCAAATAAAACTGAAGAAGAACCAGCAAAAGATTTAGATAATGAATCTTGGGATGAATTCATATATAATGATTTAGAACTTGTGAAATATATATATACAGAAGAAAAAATTTTAATGAATACAAAATGTTATAAAAAAATTATAGATAAAAAAATGAAAGAATTTGATGATGATTTTTTAGAAAACTTATTAATATACTATATAAACAATATTTTATGGAAAAAAATGGTCCTATTCAACAATTCGAATGATATAGATTTGAATCATTATTTCCAATTAATTTGTGATTTTGTGCAAAATGTTGGTTCAAGATATAAAATCATTGATTTATTTTTTATTCTATGGATTTATAATATTCCATATATTAAAGAATTATCAAATCCAAAAATTAGTCTTGAAAAAAATACTTTTTTAAAAAGATTAAATTATTTGTATTTGGAAAAAGATTCATTTAATGCTATATGTTTAAAATACTATGATCAATTTTTTTCCAAAATTATGGGTATTTATCCCAAAAAAATGAATAAATATTTTACAAATTTTAAATTTCAAGATAATGGTTCATATTCTTCAATTGATGGCAAAAAAGAATATTCAATTTCTAAAAATGCTAAAAATATAAAAAATATTTTAAATATAAAATACGATAAAAATAAAACTGTTTTAGAAAATTTATTAAAATTAGCTTTTTCTCAAAAAAGTAACAAACATCAAACTATATATAAACTTAAAATTTTTACTGATATAATTAAGCAATGTAAAACAGTATCAAAAGATGAAAATAATAATTTTAAAAATAAAATAAATAATCAAATATATATAGATGAATATACAATTGAAAAAATAATTGAATTATTTGATGATTTCAGAATTGTTTTGAGTTCTAAAAAAGACGAAAATGATAATAATCCCACTTTATTATTGAATGAATTACTAAATGATAAAAATGATTACCAAATCGTTTATGATAAACTTCTAGCAAAAACTAATATTTTGAAAGACCAAATAACAAAAGAAATTAATATATCACTTTTTAATACAGATAAAATTTTTGCAAAAGTTAATTTTAAAAATCCTTTGCCAGATATTATTTTAGTAACAATATTAAAATTTGTTGGAAACTTGTGTAATAATATTTATATAAAATATGAAACAAAATCTAAAGATATAAATGATAAAA
The DNA here is from genome assembly GCA_002087855.3 of Entodinium caudatum. Lineage (NCBI taxonomy): Eukaryota > Ciliophora > Litostomatea > Entodiniomorphida > Ophryoscolecidae > Entodinium > Entodinium caudatum. The sequence continues at coordinate 9,217 of NBJL03002582.1, read as the reverse complement.
ATAACAAAATGAAAATAGAGCTATTAACTCAATTTAGAATTTTTATAGGAAAAATAACAGAAAACTTATACCCTTGCTGGGAGCAATTGAACAATTTTTTAAAACAATTAGAAATTAATATTAAAGATAATGAGCTCAAAACCGAGACTAAATTTTTATTCTTTCCTTTTTTTGAATCATTTTTTTGTCTTTCTTATCTTTATATTTATTTTTATTCAAAAGATAACAAAAATAATTCTATACAATTTATAATAGAAAAAAATTATAAATCCGAGCAAAAATCACCTTTGAGAAATGAACTTATAACATTTAAAGATTCTGCTTATATTAAATTTTTTTATAAATTCTGCGAGGATAATAAAGCAACAATAAATTTTATTTACAAAAAATTTCAGAATATAATACCCCAAGGATTAATACTATTTATGACAAAAATATTGAATTTAGAAAATAAAAAAAAATATTTCAAAGAAGAACTCAGAAAATTACCATATAAAGAAGATTATCTAAGAATAAAAGTAAGAAGAAACGGACCTGATTTATTTGCTGATTCTTTCGGTTCTTTATCTTCACAAAAACCAGAACAATGGAGAAATAGATTAATAATAACATTCGAAGGAGAAGAAGCAGTTGATGCAGGGGGAGTCAAAAGAGAATGGTTAACAATATTATCTAAAGAAATGTTCAATCCAAATTATTTATTATTCACCTTAGCAAAAAATGGAACGACTTATACAATAAATTCAGACAGTGGTAAATATAATTCTGAACATTTAAAACAATTTGAATTCATTGGGAAAATAATGGCCAAAGCCATTTATGATGGTATGATGTTAGATTGTTATTTTACTAGAATAATTTATAAATTAATTACTAATACACCTATTAGTTATCATGATATGGAAGATTATGACCCAGTATTTTATAAATCGATTAAAATATTGTTAGAAAATGATTATACAGGAAAAGAAACTGATTTAACTTATTCTTATAATCATGATAATTTCGGTGAAATGCAAATCATTGATTTGATTGAAAACGGGAGAAATATTGACGTTACCGAAGAAAATAAATTTGATTATGTACAAAAATTATGTAGTGCTAAATTATATGAAAATATTAAACCTCAAGTAGAAGCTTTATTAAAAGGATTTTACCAAATAATCCCACAAAAATTAATTTCTATATTTAATTACCGTGAATTAGAATTAGTAATAAGTGGTTTACCAACTATTGATATTAAGGATTGGAAAAAAAATACTTTATACGAGAATTATAATGAAAACACTCCAATAATAAAATATTTTTGGGAAATCATTGAAAGCTATGATAATAATGAAAGGGCAGAATTTTTACAGTTTGTGACTGGAAGTTCAAAAGTGCCTTTAGAAGGATTTAGGGCTTTACAGGGAATTGGAGGTATAAATAAATTTTTAATTGCCAAAGTCTTTGATAAAAATTTCGATAGATTGCCAACTGCTCATACTTGCACAAATCAATTAGATTTGCCTGAGTATCCTAATAAAGAAATTTTGAAGCAAAGACTTAAATTCGCTATAAAAGAAGGAAAAGGGTTTGGTTTTGTATAAAAATGGAAAGATATATAATGATTAGTTTTATTTATTCTCTTTTCCATCATTATTTAATTTAAGCACATTTGAATTAAAATTAATATC
>NBJL03002565.1:0-10669 GCA_002087855.3 Entodinium caudatum | reverse complement strand
TATTATAAATCATATAAAATTTAAAATAATTTATTTTTTAGAATTAATAAATTCTATTTCAACTAAAAATATTATAAAAAATACTTCATAAACAAGAATCAAAAAAACATTTCATATAAAGCATGAAGACAACTTTTAAATTTATTTTCACCCTATTATCACTTTTCACTTTTGCCACAAATCAAACATATATTCACATAGAAATCACAGACCAAACAGATCCTATTGCTTTAAAAACAATAGGACAGAAAGGGACCTTTGGCCTTATGACAAACATAGAAAATTTAAATTCAATATTTAATCCATCAGAAATTGAGACTCAAACCAATTTTAGAGGTAACTTTGTAAGCCGATCGAATAAAACATATCTTTGGAATTGTCGTTTATGGGATCCTGCAAACATGAATATAGTCGTTTTATGTACAGTTGATAATACGATTTCCAAAGAAGAAAGAAAGAATTTCGCTTTAACTTATGGGGAAATCAGGAAAGGAAGTGAATATATTATAAAAATAAATGGAGCCAATCATAATTTTGATATTGATTTGAAAAGCTGCAATATTCCTTTTATTTATTCCGATCCTCAATTTATTGATTTAGATTCAGAAAATGATTCTTTTGAACTAAAATTTAAAGCCGATTCTTATTTAGATGAAAAGCTCTTTTTAGTTGATAAGACGAAATTAGAAGCTTTGACTGATTTAGAAATAATTCGTTTCGATAAAAATGAACTTGTATGTAATATTAGTAGAAAAAAAATAGAGGAAATATTAACCAATAGCAAAACATTAAGCGTCGCTTTCTTAAGTAAAGAATTAGGACTTTTTATTTTCCCATTATGTGGTGATATAAAAATTCAATATTCAAAGTCAAAAGAGGATAATACTGTTATGAATAATGAAGCCATGAATATAAATTCTCAAAATATCTTAGATTTCACTCAAAAGGAAAATTATACTTTAGAATATTTCATGAACAAGCCTGAAAATTTCAATAAAATTAAATTCGTTGAAGATGCACCTGATTTATTATGCAAAAATGAAAAATTTAAAAAAATATGTATTGTGTCCAAATCTCATTTTAATGGACATCAATCAGGAAATTATTATACAATGTATTCAAATAATGCTAAAAGCTCATATACTGCTTATGATGAAAGACCTTTTAAAGTAATATTGGATAAAAATATATATATTAACATTAGTATAAATAATAATCAAGATACTAAAATTATTGGAAAATCATTTTATGATAAAAAAACTGGAAAAGATATTTACTACCCAATATCTTTAGTTACAGATTATAATGATACCCAAAGAAATATATTTAATATATTAGATATTGAAGAAACGCATTTTGATATGAAATTTCAATTGGAAGAAAGCACTAATAATTATACCGCAAATTGTAGATTATGGAAACCTTTAAACGATTTTATAAGACTTTTTTGTACCACAGGTACCATTGATGGAAGAATAAAATTTGCGAAAACTTCTTTCAATTATTCAGGTTATACAGTCATTATAGAAAGTGATGATTATATTAATACAAAATATTATCAAGAACCTATATCATTCTTATATTCTAATAAACACTATATTGATTTATATAATGAAGACACATTTACTTTAAAATTCAAATATGATATTTATTATAACGAAGGATTTTATTTATTAAATGGAGATAATTATATTCCATTAAAAGATGATTGTCAAATAGAAGAAGGAAAAAAAGAAATAACATGCCAAATAGATAAGGATATAATAGAAGAAAATTTAATTAATGAAGGAGATTTTAAACTTTGGATGTTCAACGATTATTTTGGTTCATTAAGATTAGATACAATATTTGATATAAATATCCAAAGTCATACAACTTCAAATAAAGAAACTATAAAAGTAACCATAAAAGATCCAGAGCAATTATATTCAAAAAGAGGAGAAAACGTTGCTTATAAAACTAATTCATCTTTAACTCCAAGTATTACAACTGATAAATTTTATCTTAAATTTATCGATCCAAATGATAATATTAAAGAATATTCATGTTACTTAAAATCTCAAAAAGAAAAAAAATATATAAATCTTCTTTGCTGTATAACAAATACAGGAAATTTTTATTTATACCCCCAAAGTCTTGAATTGAATAATATACATTATAGATATAATTTCCTATTAACAAAAAGTTCAATTGATTCTCGTTATATAAGAGTGTTAGAAAAAGGAACAAGAGTGCTTTTAACTTATCCACCTTATGCAGATTTAACCTCGAAAAATAATATAACTTTGAAATATGTAATGGATGAACCTTCCAATGAGGCAAATATAGCTATTTCTCAAAGAACATATGCTTCAGGAAGTGATTTAATTAATTGCAAAAATCAAGGAAAAGTAAAATCTTGCGAAATTCCTTTTAATTTTTTCCTTGGGAAAAACACTGGATATTTTTATACATATCATGTTAATTCTCAAAATTCTTATGTTCCTTATTATGATTCAACGCCCTTTTATTTTATTATACATAGTAATAAATATATTAATATTACAACACAGGAAGGAAGTTATAAACACAAATATGTTGGAAAAAATGGTATTATTGATTTAGTGACTGATTACAATGATACATTAAATATATTTAAAGAAAAAGATAAATTGGAAGAATTTAATTTTAAAACTACTTTTTCAGTTTATAATAATTTACAATATGATGTAACTTGCAGACTATGGAATCCTACGAATGAATATTTAAGAATATTTTGCCAATTTCATCAAGATTTGGAATATTATAATGATTATATTTTCAATTCTGTCGGTTTCTATTATAACGGTTATGAAATTTTAATTAATTCTCAAGAACACATAATGATTGAACAAAAATCCGATGATTACGAGTATCCTTTCTTATATGCTGAAAAACAAACGATTAACCTTGATGATGGAAAAGATACATATGAATTAAAATTTAAATTTTTAATTTACAATAATGACTTTATATTCTTGCGACAAGAATCAGATAATAATTTCGTTTTAGATAATTGCAAGGTCCAAGGAAAAGAATTAATTTGTCTTATAAAAAAAAATCAATTAGAAGAAAATTTACCATCTCTAGGAGTATATAGATTGCAATTTTATAGAAATTATTATTATTATATTTACCAATTTGAATCTGTTTTAGATATAAATATTAAATATAGTAAACCAATCGTAAAAGAAAATATCGAAGTCAATATAATTGGATTACTTTCAAATCAATATAATAATTCCGTTGTTGTGGCTTTTGAAACGGATGTTTATTCTATTCCAGATCTTATTACTGAGAAAACTTATATTATATTTTTCGATGGTGGTAGTCTTTATTGTTATTTTAGAAAAAATTATCCAAATAATTTACTTTTGCTCTGCTATACAGAATATGGTTCCCGCGATATTTATGAATATTATGGATATTCTGAGCATTTAAGTAATATTCATTATAAATATAATTTTAATATAATGCCTTCAAATCCCATAAAATTTTCGATTTCGGAACCTTTTATAGCATTTAATACTTATCCTTCTTATATAGACTTGATTGCTAATGATTCAGCAAGCTTGAAATATTTCACAACATCGAGGTTGCGTCGAAGAAATCCTATAAGGTTAAATCTCGATGGAGAGGATTTAATATGTAGAAATTATAATAATGAAATTGAAGAATGTATATTACCAGCTAGTCATTTCAAAAATAAAACCAGTGGATATTATTATACTTATTATAAAAATAAAAATGGTGATTGGCAAATTATGTATGATGCTAATCCAATTTATGTAAACTTACTTAGATATAATTCTCTTAATCTTGCAATCAAAAAAGAATATAATAAAAATGATATAAAAGTCGGAATAAAAGGAACATTATATTTCACCACAGATTACAACGATAATGAAAATAATATATTTGATTATGAATCAGAAAAAAAAGTAAATATATCAACAAATATTTTTGATGACCAAGGTAATAACTATAAAGTAATTTGTAGAATATGGAAACAAAATAATGGTGTTATAAGTATATTTTGTGATTTGAATGAAACTTTGAAATTCAAGGAGCAAAATATTTATTTCAATAATACAAGATTTTATTATGAGAATACATTATGTATTATAACTTCTGACGACTATTTACAAGTGAACCAACTCGATTGCGATACGTCTTTCATATATGCAAATCCCCAAATAATAAATTTCGAATATAATGAACAAGGAAATCATGAATATTTTTCTTTTAAATTTATGTTAGGTTCTTATTATAAAAATGAAAAATTATTTTTGCAAGGAGAAAATTATAATGCTATGCTTTGCGAAAAAATTTATCATAATGAAAACGAATTAAGTTGTTCAATGTCTAAATCAACTTTACAACAACTATTAACCGTTAATAATGAAACATTTAAACTTTTTGCAATAAATGAAAATTATGGTACCTATTCATTCGATAATGTCTTAGATATAAATTTGAATTGTATTATTGATAAAAAAGAAACTATAAATATTAATTATATTAAACTGATAAATAATGTTTCTGAGATAAATTCTGTTTTTGCATATGAAACAAATATTACCAATGTTGATTCTTTTATGACAATTAAATGGGGTAATAATCGTTTTATTAAAAGGGATAATGAGCCTTTAATGATACTTTCAGAATCAAATGAAGCAAAAAATTTCTCTTTTGGAAAAATTTCTGAGCCTATTTTTTTAGATAATGTGCATTATAAATATAACATAATATTTGGGCCTTTGGAAAATAATGAGATTGTTTACATTTCAGAATTTGGAACACAAATTAGGTTGGTTGATAAAGAATTTTTAGACTTATATGATCCAGAACATTCAGAAGTTTATTTTGTTATGGATAATCCTCATCTTATGAATAATTTAAAATTAAACCCGGATTCAAATGAAGATTTAGAATGCATAAATTATATAGGAATGAAAAAATGTAAAATCACACCTGAACATTTCAAAGGAAAGAATTCTAATTATTATTATCTTCATCATTCTAATCATTTAAAAAAAACTTCTATCGATCTCAGCTCAAATCCTATTTATGTTTCTAAGGATGATAATATTATAATAAGAATTAAATTAGAAGATAATAAAGACACAATCCTAATAGGAAAAAATGGAGTTTTTGGCTTCATCACAAATTATAACGATAATGAACGAAATGTGTTTGATATTTCTGATATTGAAGAATCGACCGCATTTAATACAAGTATATATGATCAAAATAATGATAAGTTTTCAGTCACTTGTAGATTATGGAAACCAATGAATGAAAAAATAAGAATATTTTGTGAATTAAATGAAACATTGAATACAAAAATTTCACAAATTACTTTGGATTCAGTCAAATTCAATTATAAAAATTATAATGTTTATATATTTTCTTCTGAGTCTTTAAAAGCGAATCGATTTGATTCTAATATTCCTTTATTATATTGCGATAAGCAAGAAATAAATATCCAGGAAGGAATAGAAAATTATGAATTCAAGTTTAAAATAGGAGCATATGATCATGAAATTTTATATTTGTATCATGATAAAAGCTATATAGTATTAGATAATTGTTTTATGAGAAAAGAAAATAAAGAATTAATGTGCGAAATAAATAAGGATAAATTAGAAGAAAATTTGGTAATAACAAAAGGAGCTAAATTTAAACTTTCTAGTTTCAATGATTATTCAGGTGAAGTACCATTCAATTCAGTTTTGGATATTACAATTAATTATGTAGTAACTGAAAAAAAAGATATTTTTGTATCTATTACAAAATTACTTAATTATGTTAGTGAATCAAATGTCGCAGTTGCTTTTGAAACGAATGTAACTTCAATACCAAATTTGCAAACAGATGTGTTCGAAATTCAGTTTAATAATTTTTATGAAATTATAAATGTTCCCTGCTACTTCAAAAAAAATAATAAAGATACAATGCTTTTACTTTGTAATATAATTGACGAAGGTTTTTATTATATTGAAAAACCTGAGAATATTATTATACTAAAAGAAATAAATTATAGATATAATTTCATTATTTCACCTATTGAAATTAATGACGCAATTGAAATATTAGATTTAGGCTCAGATATTCTTTTAACTTATCCAAATGTTCTAAATTTCATCTTGAATCAAGAATTAACTATTAGGTTCCGAATGTCTTCAGGTAACCTTGCCAATGATATTAAATTAAATCCGAATTCAGATTCATCATTAGATTGTATTAATATAGGTCAAATAAAAACTTGTACTGTTCCAATCAGCCATTTTAATAATAGAACAACAGATTATTTTTATACTTATTATTCAAATCATTTAAATCAACCCTCAATATATTATTCCTCAACTCCTTTCAAAATTATTTTCCCAGATGAATATACTATTGTTATAAGCATCAAATCTGAATTTAACAAAGAAGCCAAACATATTGGGCTTAGAGGTACATTAGATTTTATTACTGATTATAATGATAATGAAAAAAATATATTTAATCCTTCTGATATAGAAGAAAAAACTAAATATGAAACCAAAGCCGTAGATAGAGAAGGAAATAAATATAATCTTGTATGCTTTTTATGGAAACCTTTAAATGATTATCTGAGATTGTTTTGTAATTTAAAAGATGATTCTGTTTTTAAAGATTATAATCAATATATTTCATTAAATAATATCGAGTTTAAATATAATAAGTACACTTTTCTAATAAACTTCGAAAATGATTTTGAAGTTTATCAATATAATTATACCATTCCTTTCATATATTCGGATATTCAAGAAATAAATATAAAACAAAATATGGATATAATCCAATTCAAATTTAAGGCTGAGTTATATAAAAACGAAGTATTATATATTACAAATAAAAAATTGAGTTATATTCCTTTAGAACATTGCTACTTGGATAAAAAGGATTTAATTTGTTCAATAAATAAAGATATAATTGAAGAAAATTTAGTTTTAGATAAAGATAATACTTTATATTATTTAGGTGATTTCAATTTAGGCTCAAGGATTTTTTCAAATGTTTATAATATTAAAATAATTTATGAATCACCACAACAAAAAACAGACATATTTTTAGGAATAAATAATTTATTAAACAATAAAGCTTTTCCCAATGGTGTTATTGCTTATAATACTAATTATAATGGAATTGTATCTAATTTAATCACTGATACCTTCGAAATGAAATTTAACTTAAATGATGGATATGATGGTACTATTGTATCTGATTGCTATTTGAAAAAAGCAGAAGGTCAAAATTTATTGCTTCTATGCATTATAGACTTTTATTCAGAATTTAAAATTTCTTTAGCTAAAATCACAGAAAAAATTGTGTTAACTGATATCAATTTTAAATATAATTTCATTATAATTCCAGTAGATAATAAAGATTTAATAAATCTCCAAAGATCTCATAGTTCTCAAGTTCAAATTATTTATCCAACTTTATTAGACTTCACTTTAGAAGAAGAATATTCTATAAAATATATAATGACTTACCCTTCAAATATAGCTTCTATTAAATTAAATCCAGATGATTCAAATCCTTTACAATGTACCAATAATAATCTGTTAAAAACATGCTATGTTCCAAAAACTCATTTCATTGGAAAAAATGATGGATATTATTCAACAATATTTAATAGTACTTATATTTTATATGATGCTTCTCCTATTCAGGTAATTTTACCACCTGATGATGGTATAGTTTTAACAATTAAAACTTTATATAATGAAAAAGGAATTATAATCGGAAATGAAGGAACTTTATATTTCGTTATTGATTATAGTGATATTGAAAAAGATATATTTGATGAATTAAACCTAGAAGAAAAAACATCTTTTAATACTACAATCAAAGATTTTGAACAAAATAAGTATAATATCCAATGCCATTTTTGGAAACAAGATGATAATAAAATAATATTATTATGCGACTTGAAAGAAAAACTGAAATATGAAAAGCAAAATATGATATTAACAAAGACTTCTTTCATTTATAACAAACACACAGTAGTAATTTATCAAAAAGATTATATTAATATTACAAAAGTGAGTTCCAACATTGCCTTTTTATATTCACATGAACAAACAATCAATATCGAAGATGGAAAAGAATTTTATGATATAATATTTAAATTTAGCTCATATTATAATGATGTTCTTTATTTATATGGAGATTTATATAACTACCAAATTTTAAACAATTGTGAAATAAACATGAAAGAATTAGTTTGCAGAATAGCAAAAGATAAATTAGAAGAAATATTAATAAATCCAAAAACTAATTTCAAACTTGGTTCAATGAATGATTATTATGGTGTAATAAATTTTGATTTCGTTGCAAATATAAATATTGAATATAGTAAATATATTGATGGCAAAAACAAAGAAGATATATTTCTTACTTTTACTAGAATTGCTGATCATTATTCAGAAATAGGTACAGCTTTTGCTATTGAAACTAATGCAAGTAATATTCAGAATATTAATACTAAAGAATTTGGGATTTGTCGCTTTAAAAAAACAAGTATTAATCCTTTATTAGTATTTTGTATGCCTGATCATGAAGGAAATTATGATATCAACAAACTAATTGAACAAAAAATTTATGATGATATACATTATAAATATAATTTCAGGATTCAACCTTTTGATTTAGATAAAGAAGTTTTAGTTAACAAAAAAGGAACTAATATATTGCTTACTTATCCTGATAAATTAGATTTAATAAGTCAAAATAATTTAATCCTTAGGTATATAATGCCTTTACCTTCATTAGCGAAAAATATTAAATTAAATCCTGATTCTGAATTTGATTTAGAATGTGAAGATTTATTAGGATTAAAAAAATGTATTATTCCATTAGATCATTTTGATGGCAAAAAAAGTGGATATTATAATACTTACCATATTAATCATTTAGGGGAATACTCTATTTATAATGATGCCAATCCTATTAATATCATTTTACCTCAAACGAAAAAGAAAATACAAATAACAATAGAAGATAAAGACAATAAAAATATTTTAAAAATCGGACAAAAAGGAATAATTTATTTAGTTACTAATTATAATGATACAGAAAATTTATTTGACTCGACACAGTTAGAGCAATATACTTTCCTTGGCTATTTTTCAGATCCTATATCAAATCAAAAATATGAATCTATTTGTAGATTGTGGAAACCAGAGAAAGAAAATCTTAGATTAATATGCCAATTACAAGGAAATTTAAATAATAAAAATCAAAAAATTTATTTAGATAAAATCAACTTTATTTATGGTGATTTCAATATTACAATAAATTATTATGCTGAAAATATTAATTATAACCAATTAGATTCAGAAATTTCATTTTTATATAGTAATAACCAAAAAATAGTTATTGAAAACGATAAAAGTACTTATACTTTAATATTTAGACAATTATATTATGATAATGGACCTTTATATTTATATAAAAATGATATGAAATCAATTAAGTTAAATAACTGTGAAAAAGTAAAAAATGAATTATTGTGCTATATTAAAAAAGAAGAAATCTTAGGAATATTATCGTACAGTGGAGAAAGTTATAATCTTGCAGAAAAAGTTGATTCTCAAGGATTATATATATTTAATTCAGTATTAGATGTTAAATTTAATTATAATATCGAACAAACAGAAATTAAAGTAAAAATAGGTTCTTTACTTAATAATAATATAGCTAAAAATGAATTTATTGCTTTTAAAACTAATATTGAAGAAATATCTGAATTAACCAGTGATTATTTTGATATAGACACTATTAAAAATGAAAAAATAAAATGCTTATTTAAAAAAAATAATGGTCAAGATAATTTATTACTTCTTTGCAATGCTACAAATGATGGAATAAATAAATTAGGAAAAATTAATTCAATTACTTTAGAAAATATTAATATATTTAATAAATTCATAATCGAAGAATCCGAAAATAATGAAGAATTTTATATATCAAATACTGGTACTAAAATAACAGCACTTTATCCTCTAGAATTAGATTTTTCAAAAAGTGATTCTTATAAAATTACATATGAAACTGAATTCCCCGATAGATTGAATGGAATAAAATTAAATGCTGAATCGGATTCAATATTAGAATGTACAAATTATATATGGTATAAAGAATGCTTAGTGAATAAAACTCATTTTTCAAAAAGTGGGTATTATAATACTTACCATATTAATCATTTAGGCACAAATACAATTTCATATGAAGCTCCAGTTATAAAAGTAAATTTCGAAGAAGAAATAAAACCAGATCCATCAAAAGATGAAGGAGATGGTGATGGTGAAGGTAAAAATCATGGGCTTGCTATAGGTCTTTCAGTTACAGCAGGAGTTATTGTTCTTGCAGGTGTTGCTTTCTTTGTTTGGTATTACTTAAAAATTAAGGGTAAAATAAATAATAAGAAAAATAATGAAAATATTGAACTTGTTGAAAAAGATAAATTAATTTCTTCTGATATTAAATAAAAATTAACATTGTGAGCTTTCGCTTTAAAAGAAAATAATTTAAATAAGGGTTTATTATTAAATTTATTAGCTCTAAGTTGCTTTTCATCTTTTATTTTACTAATATTTATTTTTTGATTTAGTTT
>NBJL03002552.1:0-10711 GCA_002087855.3 Entodinium caudatum | reverse complement strand
TTTATATAACTTTTATAATTTTTTATATATATTATTAATTTACTTAATAATATATATCTATTTTTTCATATATTTATACATATACCTATTTCCAAACTTGTAAATATACCATCAACAAGTTTGATTAAACTATAATAAAATTTGTATAAGTTTTGAAATTAAATAAAATAAAACACTTCTAGAATATTCTCTATGAGCCAAAGAGATTATTCTAAAAAATGCAGCAAAAAACCCAAGAACAAAAGGAATTATTAAAGAAATTCCAAAACTTATTAAGGTATTTGTTATCACATAAAATTGTGTTTTTTTAAAGATAGTAAAAAAACAAGCAATATAAATCCAATAAAAGCAAAGTGTTAAAATTCCCAAAAAGAAAAATAAATGGCATTTAATGTTAATTATGATTAAAGCTTTTGTTATTTCTTTCCTATTTTTATTTGAATAAGCATTTCTTATTGATATAACATCTCTTTCTGTGAATGCTGTTAATAAAATAATAATTTTTATTCCTTGGGTAATAAGTGTTATAATTATAAGATAATAATAATCATATAAGATATCTATTTTTCCTTTTGAAAGAAATAATTCATATAAAGATGAAATATCTATAGATAATGTATTTACAAATAAAAATAAGGAAAATATATACAAAAAGAAACCCATTTTCATTATTTTAGAATTGAAATCGTTTTTACTGTTGAAAGCAAATAATAATAATTGTTTCGTCATTAATAATGAAATATAATATTGGAAAAAAGTTCTCTTATCTTTTTCTAAAGCATCTCTATAAGATAAAGAATTTAGTTCATTATATGTTTTTCTTTCAATTTCTTTAAATTTTTCTTTCTTATTTTTCTCATCTTTCTCTTGTTGCAACATTCCTAACATTTGAACAAAATTTTCCTTGTGTTCTTTATTTTGCTCATCTATTCTCCTATTTCCTATATAATTATCCTTAGATTTAGATTTTAAAACTCTTAAAGAGCTTTGAAAATTATTATTTAGTTCCAAAAATCTGTTTCCTTTAGAAATCTTATTTTTTTGAAATTTTAATTCTTTATTATTATTTTTATTATTATTATTACCCTTATTCTTATCTTTTTCATTTAATGTACTTTTTTCCTTTTTTAAAAATGTTAATTTAATTGCTGTGTTTATTTTATGGAATAAAACATTTTTTTCTTTGGTATAAAAAATAATTTCACCAATTATAAATAAAAATATAATTGCTAAAATAATAATGCTACAAATATTATATGCTATTACTTCTTTTGAAAAAATAAATAAAAAACATTGTAATACCCAAAAATTAATATTAATTTTAGGTTTATTTTTTATTTCAAATCTATATATTAAATCAGTTTTATTAACATTAGCATTCAAAAAAGAATTAAATTTAAGTTTAATATCGCATTCGCATTGTATATAATTATTTTTATATCCTTTAAATACACATATACTTTCGCAAAGGGACATATTATTACGATTAAATTCAGCCTTTCTTTCATTTAAGGACATATCAATACTATTTTCATAAGAATAAGGAAGACATTTATTGTGATAAAAATCATTTTCTGGATTATATTTAAAATCTTCAAAATTACTAATATTTAAAGGAATATAATACCTAACTTTTAAATTTTTACAAGGATTAGTTGGTAATTTTTTTGTACCATATAATGAAAATATATTATATTCAACGATTGGTATTTTAAAATCAGGTGATTTATATTGTACTTGAAAAATTACAAAATCATTAGAAGTTTTATATGCTTCTTTTAAAGCTTCTATGCATTCATCCATATTAATATATACTAAATCATTTTCTCTATTTTTATTAGATAAAGCATATATAGCATATGTTTCTGTTTCTTCTCTAATAATAAATTTTTTTTGGTTTTCTAAAGACATTAAAGCTAAATCATATAATTTCCCATCAAGAAAATCTCTCACTGTTGATTCTATAAATATTAGTTTATCCATTGGACTTAATAATCTTTTTTTGCAAACGTTTAAAAAATAATTTTTTATTGTGCATGAACCTTGATCTATATAAGAATCAAAACTTTCTTTACATATAAAATCATCAGGGAGTGTTTCATTAGGACATCTATAATAGCATATATAATCGTGAAAAAATTTTGTTTTTTTTGGGCATTCATCCACACACTGACCATTCGATGCCAGAATAAGTTTACGACTATAAGTCCAATTTTTTGAACAATCGATAACTGAGCATCTTTTTCTTGATATAATTCCATAAATATTTTGGCTTAAGGATTCATTGATGCAAAATACCATATTTCTAAGAGTTCCTTGAAATATATTATTCATTCTTGTTATTCCTGAATCATTAACACTTAAAAAATTTACATATACTAATTTATTATCATTGGCAAACATATATTCCATATTTTGTGTTAAATCTAAATTAAAATTAGATAAATTTATAGATCTTAGAGAATAACAATTTTCGAACATATGTGCCATAGTGATTAAAGAAGAAGTATTTATATCATTTATTTCTACGAATTTTAAAGAATGACATTCTGCAAACATATAATCCATATTTTTTACTATAGAAGTATTAAAATTAGATAAATTTATTGATATTAATTTTTTGCATGAATTAAACATATAATTCATATTAGTGATTAAACTTGTATCAAATTTATATAAATTAATACTTGTTAAAGACGAACAATTAAAGAATAAATATTCCATGTGAATTACTTTAGAAGTATCAAAATTAGTAATATCTAGATATTCTAAAGAATAACAACCTGAAAACATATGGTCAATATAAGTTACCAAAGAAGTATTAAAACTTGATAAATTAATACTAATTAGAGAATTGCATCCATTAAACATATTTCTCATAGATGTTACAGCACTTGTATCAAAATTGTTAATATATAAATATTTCAAAGTTGAACATCCTGAAAACATTGCTTCCATTGTTTTTATTTTTTTTGTATTGAAATTTGATAAATTAAGAGAAATAAGTGATTTACAGCCATAAAACATAGAATGAATTTTTTCGACATTCGGAGTTTTAAAATTATGTATATTTAAAGAAATGATAGATTTTGCTTGGTAAAACATATAAGCCATATTTTCTGTTAAATCAACATTAAAATTAGATAAATCTAAAAACTTTAATTTATGACATGAATAAAACATTCCATTCATTAATTTAACTGATGTAGTATTAAAACTTGATAAATTTAAATTTTCCAAGGAAGAACATCCAGCAAACATATATTTCATATCTATTACAGATTGAGTATTAAAATTATCAAGATTCAAAGATGTTAAAAATTGACAATATGAAAACATATTATCCATATATAAAACATTGGAAGTATCAAAATTAGATAAATTTAAGGATAATAAAGATAAACAATCTGAAAACATATGAGATAAATTTATCACTGATAAATGAGTTAAATCAGGGAGATTTAGTGAAAATAAAAATTTACAAGAATTAAACATGTAAGCAATTGATTTTGATGAAGATAAATTAAAATAACTTATATCTAATTCTCGTAATGATTGGCAATTCGAAAACATATTTTCCATATAAATAGTTTTACTTGTATCAAAACTTGATAAATTTAAAGAAATTAATGATACACAATTTTCAAATAAAGAATCCATATTAATAACATTAATTGTTTTAAAATTATATAAATTCAATGAAGAAATTTTTAAACAACTAGAAAACATTGATTTTATACTAGTAACTTTTGAAGTATCAAAACTATATATATCTAATGATATTAATGAATAACAATCTGAAAATATATATTCCATATTTAAAACATTACTAGTATTAAAATTAGATAAATTCAAAGAAATTAATGAAGAGCATTCTTTGAACATATAACCCATATTAATAATATTAGAAGTTTCAAAATTAAATAAATTTAATGATTTAAGAGAAGAACATCCTTTAAACATTGAACTCATATTTATTACTGAAGAAGTTTCAAAATTTGATATTTTTAAATTTGTGAGAGAAGAACAATCTTCAAACATTGATTCCATGTTTTTTACTTTCATAGTATTGAATTTTGACAAGTCAATGTTTTTCAAAGAAGAACATCCAGAAAATATTTTTTTCATATTAATAACATTATAAGTATCGAAATTAATAATATTCAATGTTTTTAATGAAGAACAATCGGAAAACATATATTCCATATTTATAACCTTAGAAGTATCAAAATTATTAACAATCAATGTTTCTAATTTTGAGCATCCTTTAAATATAAAAGCCATATTTGTAACAAGAGAAGTATCAAAAGGACTTAAATCTAAATATTTTAAAGATCCACAATTAGTAAACATATAATTCATATCTTCCATTAATGTCGTTTTAAAATTTTTAGGTATAAATAAAGAAGTTAATGAAGAACATCCATAAAACATATAAGTAAATTTATTAACATTTGTAGTATTAAAACTTGATATATCTAAAGAAGTTAATGATTTACAATTATAAAATAAATTACCCATATTTTTAACTTTAGAAGTATCAAATTTGTTTAAGTTTAAAGCTTGAAGGGATGAACATCCATGAAACATAGAATCCATATTAGTTACTTGTGTAGTTATAAAACTATAAAAATTTATAGATGTTAATGAACTACAACCATAAAACATATAACTTAAATCTGTAACTTTTTCTGTTTTAAAGAAAAAAATATCTAAATATTTTAGCTCATTACATCCATAAAACATATAACTCATATCAGTTACTTTTATAGTTTCAAAATTCACAAAATCAATAGAAGTTAAATGTACACAAAATTCGAACATTCTATTCAGTTTTGTCACTGATGATACTTCAAATTTAGATATATCCAATTCAGGAATTAATTGGCAATTACTAAACATATTTTCCATATTTGTTACTTTAGTTGTATCAAAATTAGATACATCTAATGAAGTTAATTTAAGACATAATTCAAACATGCTTTGCATATTTGTAACTAAAGAAGTTTCAAATTTTGATGTATCTAATTTTTTTACTTCTCTACAATCAAAGAACATATATGCCATATTTGTAACTAAAGAAGTACTAAATGATGCTACATCTATAGAAGCCAAATTTTTACATGATTCAAACATATTTCTCATATTATTAACTAAAGAAGTATTAAATTTGGAAACATTTAATTCATTTAATACTTTGCAATTACTAAACATATATTCCATATTTTTAACTTTAGAAGTATCAAATAAATCTTCATCAAAATATAAGTCACTTAATTTAATACAAGATTCAAACATATTTTGCATATTATTAACATTAACAGTTTTAAAATTTGATATATTTAAATTGGTTAAATTTTCACAATGTCTAAACATTGATTCCATATTTTCAACAAAAGAAGTATCAAAATGTTCTAAATCTATTGATAACAAAGAAGTACAAAAAGAAAACATATTTCCCATATTAGCAACTTTATCAGTTATAAATGATGATATATTTATGGAAATTAATGAAGAACAACCAGAAAATATATATTCCATATTTGTCACTTTTGAAGTTTCAAAACTAGATAAATCAAGAACTTGTAAAGCTTTGCAATTAGTAAATAAATATTCCATATTTGTTATATGATTAGTTTTAAAATTCAATAAATCTAAAGATTTCAAAGAAGAACAATTATAAAACATATATTTCATTTCTAATAAAGAGCTTGTATCAAAATTTGATATATTTAAATCTATTATTTTATTACAATTATAAAACATATAAGCCATATCTTGAACTAATGAAGTATAAAAATTAGATATATTAAGGAATGATAAAGAGGAACAATTATAAAACATTTTATTCATTGTTAATGAATTAGGCGTGTTAAAATTAGATAAATCCAAAGAAGTCAAAGGCCAACAATTATAAAACATTTCTTTTGTTGTATATGTTGTTGAATAACTAAAATTTTTTATATCTAAATAAATTAAAGATTCACAATTTTTAAACATATATTCCATATTTTCAACATTATGAATTTCAAAATTGGATAAATCCAGTATTTTAAGATTTGTGCATGATTCAAACATTGATTTCATATTTGTGACTTCATTAGTAATAAAATTTGATAAATTAAGACTTTCTAAAGATGAACAATGATAAAACATTGTTTCCATATTAGTAATACATTTAGTATCAAAATTAGACAAATCCAAGGATTTTAAACTTTTGCAATTATAAAACATTTTTTCTGCATTATTAACTTGAGCAGTATCGAAATTATTTATATTTAAAGAAGTTAAAGAAGAACAGTCATAAAATAATAACTTCATATCATTAATTAAACTAGTACTAAATTGTGATATATTTAAATAAGATAAAGAAGAACAACCATAAAACATTTGTGTAATACTATTAACAGAATTTGTAATAAAATGATATAAATTTAAAGAAGTTAAAGAGAAACAATCATAGAACATATAATCCATTTTTATTACATTGATAACATTTAATTTGGATATATCTAAATTATATAAAGAAGAACATTTATAAAACATTTTTGTCATTGTGGTCTTACTTGAAGTTGAAATTCCAAAATTACTTAAATTCAAAGAAGTTAATTTGATACAATCATAAAACATTGATTCAGTTGTACTAACTAAAGATTGTCCAAAATTTGATAAATCTATATTAGATAAAAGATAACAATTAGCAAACATTTTTGCCATATTATTAACTCTATTTACACTAAACGAAGCCAAGTTTAATTTTTTTATTTTCATGCAATTACCAAACATTGAATTCATTGTTATTACTTTTGATGTATCAAAATTATTAATTTCTAAACTAGTTAATGATAAGCAATTATAAAACATATATTCCATATTTTCTACATTTGAAGTATCGAAATGACTTAAATTAAGCTCTGATAATAAACTACAATTATAAAATAAATAACTCATATCTTTTACTTTAGAAGTTTTAAAATTTGATAAATTTAAAGATGTTAATGAATTACAATTATAAAACATTCTTTGCATATTTTCAACTGAGTTAGCGACAAAATGAGATAAATTTAAAATTTTTAAAATACGACACTCATAAAACATTCTTTGTATATTTGTTACCTGTGATTCTCCAAAATCAAATAATAAAGTAGATAAGCTTATACATTTATAAAACATAAAACTCATATCTTTAACTATGGATATATTGAAATATGTTAAATTTAAGTTTACAAGATTTTGACAATTATAAAACATATAAGCCATATTTAAGACATTAGGAGTATGAAAATTCATGATTAATTGATTCAATTTTTGGCAATTATAAAACATCATGCTCATATCAGTTACTTGAGAAGTATCAAAAGAATCTAAATCTAAACTTTTTAAATTTGAACATTCATAAAACATATAAGCCATATTTGAGACGTTAGATGTATTGAATTTAATCTTTAATAAATTCAATTTTTGGCAATTATAAAACATCATGCTCATATCAGTTACTTGAGAAGTATCAAAAGAATTTAAATCTAATTGTTTTAAATTTGAACAACTATAAAACATCGAATTCATATTTACTACTTGGGAAGTATTAAAAGATTTAGATAAAATTATTTTTTCTAATGAATAACAATTTTTGAACATGTTTTTCATATTCTTTATTTTATCAGTTTTAAATTTGGTGAAATCTAAAGACTTCAAAGAATAACAATTTGTAAAAATATTATCAATATTTGTAACTAAATCGTTATCAAAATTATTAAGATTTATTGATGTTAATTTATTACAATTATAAAACATTGAATTCATATTTTGAACTTTGTCTATATTAAAATTCTCTTTTAATGTTATCAAATTTTTACAATTATAGAACATTTGTCCCATATTAGTTACATTAGATGTATTTAAATTACTTATATCTAAAGTTTCTAATGAGTCACATGATTTAAATGCATTTTTCAAATTTTGAATATTACCAGAAATAAAATTTGAAATATTTAATGTTTTTAATGCATAACAATTTTCAAAAGTATTTTGCAAATTATTAATATAAAATTTTGTTGAAGTATCAAAATTTAAAGAAGTCAAAGAAATACAATTATAAAACATATAATTCATTTTTTTGGCTCTAGCATCGTTATTTTCATTCTGAAAAAATATGGTACTAATATTCGATAATTTTGAGCAATTATAAAAAATATAAGTCATATCATCAACTTTTGAACAATCTAAAGAATCAGGAAGTGTTAATATTTCTAAATTGAAACAGTTATAAAACATAAATTGCATTTTTTTTACATTATTGAATGAAAAATTTTCAATATTAATAGAAGTTAATTTAGTACATTGATAAAACATATATTCCATATTAGTAACAGAACTTGTTTCAAATTTGGATAAATCTAATTCAGATAAATTATTACATTGATAAAACATATATTCCATATTAGTAACAGAACTTGTTTCAAATTTGGATAAATCTAATTCAGATAAATTATTACATTGATAAAACATATAGTCTGTTCTTACTAAACTTTCAGCTTTAAGATTTATAAAATTCAAAGAGCCTAAAGAACTACAACCATAAAATGTGTAATCTAAGTATTTAAGTTTTAGTCCATAATTATTATATGTATTGAAAGAAGGTGTTTTTAAAGAGAATAATTTAGAACAATTTAGAAACATTGAAGACATTGTTTCTACTGATATAATATTAAAATTACTTATATCTAATTGTTGTAAATTTGAACATGAAAGAAACATTTCTTTCATACTTATACATGCAGAAGTAATAAAATGGCTTAAATCTAATGATTCAATATTATTGCAACCTTTAAACATATAATCCATATTTTGAACATTTTGAACTTGGAATTTATCTATATTTAATTCTTTCAATTTTTTACAATTTTGAAACATGCCTCTCATATCAAGAACATTTGAAGTAATAGAATTTTTTAGATTTAAATAACTTAAAGAATTGCAACCATTGAACATATAAGACATATTTGTTACTTCAAAAGTAAGAAAATTTGATAAATTTAAATAACTTAAAGAATGACAATTACTAAACATATAAACCACATCTTTAACTTGATTTGTTTCAAAATTTGATAAATTTATAACTTTTAATTTATGGCAATTAGAAAACATTTCTCTCATGCTAGTTACTTTTGTTGCTACAAAATTAGATACATCTAAATTTTCTAAAACCTTACAATTTTTAAACATTCTTGACATATTTTCTACATCATTTGTTTTAAAGGAAGAAATATCTAAATTAATTAATGATGAACATTCATTGAACATATTAGACATATCTGTTACTCTAGAAGTATCAAAAGTAGTAAACTTCAAGGTAATCAAAGATTTACACCCATAAAATAAATTTGCCATATTTTTAATTTTTGATGTTTTAAAATTGCTTATATTTAAATATGATAATGAAGAGCATCCATAAAACATATTATCTATATTCTGAACTGAATTACTATAAAAACTATCTAAGTTTAACGAAAGAAGCTCTTCACAATTATAAAACATATGACTCATATTAGTAACTTTTGATGCTTTAAAACTATTATCCATAATTAAACTTGCTAATTTTTCACAATTATAAAACATACTATTCATTTTAGTAACTTCATTAGAATTTATATTTGTTAAATCTATCATAGTTAAATTATAACAGTTGCAAAACATATATTCCATATTTGTTACTTTATTATTAGTGTTAGCTCCGTTGAAAGTGAAATTAATACTTCTTAAAGAATAACAATTATAAAATAGGTAAGACATGTCTTTAACATTTACTATAGGTAAATTTTTTACTATACTTAAAGAAGTACAAGAGTCAAACATATGAGTCATATTATTTATTATATCTAAATCAAAATTTGTAAAATCTATAGACTTTATTATAGTATAATCTTTAAACATGTTTTTTGCATTTAAAGAATCTAATGAAATATCGTTATAAGATATTTGATAAGTTTCAATAATAGTGTTAATTATAATACTATCTGTACTGTTTGTACTATTTGTACTGTTTGTACTATTTGTACTAATTATTATAGGGTTATCAACTATTCTCTCTCCATATTCAGGTAATAGGAGAGACATTCCTATTGAAGACTTCCAAATTAATGTTATATTAAAAGAACCTTTAATATATTTAATTTGTAGAATATCACCTTCTGTTTTGTTTTTAAAATTTGACAATTGTTTTGTATTTATTCCATTTATTAAAATTTGTGTTGGTTGTTTTAGAGCTCTATTATTTAATATTGGATAATAGCTTTTATCATTATCATTTAATTGAATATTCATAGATAAGCCAAAATCTGATAAACCTGGAGATATTAAAATAAGCATAATTAATATCTTTAAGTTGATTATATTTCTTTTAATATTTATAATTTGGATTCTATTTCTTTCTTCTTCATGAGAATTAATTAAATGTTTGAAGAAATTTAGGAAATAATTCTTATTAGCTATTATTCCTTTTTTGGCTCTCTTTTCTTTGGTTTTATTCTTTTGGTGGAGAATAGGGGCTTCTGCCATTTTATTTGAAATTGTTTTATTATAAGCTGAAATTAATTTTAATAAATTAATTTTAAGATTTTTAGAATTTTTAAAAATTTGAAGTGATTATATAATTAATTTAATTGGGGATTGGGGATTGGGGATTGGGGATTGGGGATTGGGGATTGGGCCC
>NBJL03002519.1:0-10445 GCA_002087855.3 Entodinium caudatum | reverse complement strand
TATAAATATTTAATATATTTTAAATTTAACAATAAAATAATAAATAATTTTAAAGTCGCCTAACATAACATATCCCATATACATTAATAATATCAAAAAATGGAATGATTTTTAAATTATCATTAATAAAATTAATTTACATTGAAAGAGAAATAATTAATTACAGTTATGAATTATCATTAAATCAAAGAATATAATTTTTTATATCTTACTTAACTCTATAAGTAGAATCACCATCGCCTTCATTATCTTTATCCTTATTATTTTTATCTTCACTATTATTATCTTTAATTTCTTCAGTTTTATTCGAACTAGAACTTGAACTCGAACTAGATTGTTGTGATTCACTTCCGCTTTTATCGCTTTTATCTTTATCTTCATTTTCTTTTTTATCACTTTTACTCTTAATACTTTTCTTACTTAATTCTTTCTTAGCTTTATTTTCTTTCTTTTTTGCTCCATCTTCGTCTTCTTCTTCTCCTGATTCTCCTTCAGAAGAGCTTCCACCGACTTCATCAATACTTTCTAAAGCTTTATCACCTTCTTCATTTTCTTCATCTTCTCCTTCTTCATCTTCCTCTTCTTCAGAATCTTCTCCTTCTTCTTCGTCATCATCATCTCCTTCTTCTCCGTTGATTAAAGAATCGAATTCTTTTATCATCTGATTTTTTTCTTCGTTGAATTTTAAATACTTCATTAAACTTTTATGTAAAAAACTTTCGATGAATTCTTTAAAATTGACGCTTAATCTGAGAAAATCATTCTTTTTTAGAACAAATAATTCGCAATTTCTACTTTTTATTTTTATATTAAAACTCAATTTTTCATTTAAACACATTTCAATCTCACCGAAATTATTATTCTTTTTTATTTCTCTTATTTCTTTCTCTCCATATCTTTTATCTAAACAGAAAATGACTGTTCCTTTAGCTACGAAATACATTTCATCAATCATATCTTGACATTTATATAAATAATCGTTTTTAGAAAATTTAACGGGTTTTAATAAAGGAGCAACATAAGCGAAGAAATCAGAAGGTTGATCTCGGAAAAAATAAAAATTTT
Source organism: Entodinium caudatum (assembly GCA_002087855.3). Classification (NCBI taxonomy): domain Eukaryota; phylum Ciliophora; class Litostomatea; order Entodiniomorphida; family Ophryoscolecidae; genus Entodinium; species Entodinium caudatum. The sequence continues at coordinate 9,380 of NBJL03002519.1, read as the reverse complement.
GGATAACTTTATCATGCATTATTTGCGAAAGTTCTATTCTTAATTTATTAGGTAATTCCTGTAGAAAAACCATTTTATCTTTTTGATTTCTGGATAAATCATATTTTATAACTTTTCTTACTTTATCATAAATGCCTTGTTCTAAATTAAATTCTTTTTTAATACTACTTAATATTTGTAACTTCTGATTCATTTCTTCACTTTTTTGATCTAAGGTTGAAACAATGGAGCTCAGTGAACCAATAGCAAAAGAATAAAGCAAGACACCAAAACTCATTATAAATAAATTATATATTCTTTCAATAGTTGTACCGGCTGTGATATCACCGTAACCTACTGTTGTAACTGTTGTGAGAGTCCAATAAAAGCTTATTATATAAAGCTCAAGATTGGAATTATCCATATAACCCAAACGAACTACCCATGAATCTGGAGAAAAATCTTCGATCTTAGCCATAAAGTACCAAAAACAAGCGCATAAATGATTCATTAATAAAAAGGTTAATACGAAGAAAAATAATCTTTCAACGTTGGCATTTATTTTCAATTTTTCCATGAAAAATTTAGTAACTCTATTTAAATTACCTTTACTGCTCATTTTTGTCATTCTTAATAATTTAGTAAGTTTAATAAGTCTATATAATTTAGGCAATTTTGATATTTTAGTAAGTCCTGAATATTTTCCACTTTTAAAAACATTATTCAAAGGTAAAACCGATATAATATCTATAACAAACCAGGATTGTAAATATTTTTTTATTATTTTTTTATGATTTTTTACTAAATTTTCTTCATCATCTGTATAAGCTGAGAAAAAGGTTAAAACTATATCAATAGCTAAAAGAATATCTATTAATATTTCAAACCAATTTGATTGATTAGTATCTGAAAAAGCTATTTCATATGGAGTAATTATAGCACTATATAAAATTAAAATGGCTATAAGTAAATCCCACATTTTTTTATATGGATTATCCGGTAAAATTATCCAAGGGATTTCTTTTTCATTTTCACTTTCTTCATCTTCTGTATCAGTATCACATATTTTTTCTCTTTTAAATAACTTTCTATGTTCTTTTTCATCATTTTCTATTTTATTATTTTCATCATCGGAATCTTCCTCTTCTTCTTCATTTTCTTCTCCATTATTATTTTTATTATCCTCATCTTTTTTTTCTTCATTTTCTTCTTTAGTTCTCTCAGTGGCACTTTTTGAATTCGATTTTGAATTTGACTCTGATTTACTACTTTTATCACCACTCTTTGAACTTTTTGATTCTGAATTACTTCCAGAACTGCTTTTATCAGAATCATCATCCGAATTTGATTTCGAACCTGAATCAGATTCAGAACTCTTTTTAGATTTAGATTTTTCTTTTGCTTCTTTATTTTTATCATTTTTAGAATCTCGAATAGAAGAACTGCTTATGTTTGAACTGTTATTGAATCGAGGTGGACTACTTTTTTTAGAATTTGATTTCTTTGAATTATTTTTTTTATCTTCAGATTCTACTTTTGAACTTTTTTCACTTTTTGAAATTTTGGAACTGTCTTTTTCACTTATCAAAGAAGATTTAAAAGAACTTCCTTTGTTTGATCCTTTGGAATAATAAGAATTTTCTTTTTGGTCTTCTTTGTATTCTTTGTTACTTTGAATTCTTTTTTGGGATGATATGCTTGAATTATTCTTGGAATTCTTGGATTGATGTTTATTTTGTTCATCATGTTTCTTTCCTTTCTGGTAAAGACCGGAATTATTCTGGTTTAAAAGACGAAAATTAATATTTTGCTGAAATTCGGAATTTAATGGTTGATGACTTTCGTTCTGACTTATGTTACTTTTTGTATCATTCACTTTTTCTTCGTCGTTTTTTTTTGAATTATTTTTCATATTATTTTAATTTATATTTATTTTTATATCAAAAGTAATAAATTAAACAATTTTTATTTAACAAAATATATTATAAAATTTATTTTACTTATATGGGGATTGGGGATTGGGGATTGGGGATTGGGGATTGGGCCCAATCCCCAATCCCCAATCCCCAATCCCCAATCCCCAATCCCCATCCCCAATAATTTATTTAATAAATATTATTTAATTTAATGCTTTCCAATCAATGAATATTATTTATTTTGCTTTTAAAATTAAAATTAAAACAACTTCTTGTAATTTATTATAAAAAATAATAATCTTTTTAAATTATATAAAAATAGAACTTGAACTTATGATTTATTTCCTTTAGATTTAAATCCTGAATTATCAATTAAATATTGAATTCCATCGAAATTAATGAATTTAATAAAATCAATTTTTTTCTTTATTTCTTCGTTATCTCGAGAATATATTTTTATATTATCAGTAATTTTTTCCACAATTTTATAACCTCTAATAATTATACTCTTTCCATATTTTTCTTTTATATATTCATTCATAAAATTACTTGTATCATCCAAATTTCTAGGATTACTATTAAAATAATTAAATCTTTTATTGAGGATTGATAACATTTTTTTTAAAATAAAAGAATGAACATAATTATTATTTAAAGAATAACCTTCAATAATTTGTATAATATATTGATACATAAAAGAGCAAAAGCATTCAATGATTTTTATTGTTTTCTTTAAAAAGTCAGGAGATAATAATTTTTCATCAGATAAAAATGAATTAGTTATATTTTCAAAATTTTCCATATCCTCAATCCTTATTACTGAAATAATAATTGAATTTATTTTTTCCAAGAAAAATATAAATACATAAAAAGACTTTAAATCATAAATGTAATTAATTGCATAATTATTATTACTATCTATAGTATCATATAAAGCCATTATTGATTTAATTATTTCATTGATTTTTATTTCTTTATTAATTATGTTACTAAGAGATACATAATAATAAATTGCTTCCTCATAATATTCTTTTGTTGTTTTGTTATTGTTATTAGGGGAAATGTATTTTAATAAATTAGTATAAATATTAGGAGAGAGATAATTATCTAAAGCTGGTTCTGCTATAAATTTATTTGTTATGTTATCTTTAAGATAGAAACTTATATCTAAATTATAAATATTATTTTTTAAATCAATGTTATTATGATATCTTTTATTGTTTCTTGATACTATTTCATTAATTTCATTATTCTCAAAATTATCTTTAAGCTTTCCTTCATTGTCTTTAAAAGATAAAATATTACTTAAATTAGATGCTTTTGATATTAAAGTTTTATATACTTTTTTTAAACAATTTTGGAATTTAGTTGAAAAATTTTTTTCTTTAGTTAATAAACTATTTATAAAATTAACGGTGCTAATCGATGAAAGTAAATGTTCTCCAGTTAATTCATTGATAAAATCATCTATATATGCAGTAAACTTATTATTTAATTCAGAATTTATATATTCTTTTTGATATTTGCTTAGTATATGTAATCTTACATTTATTTCATTTTCATTAAATATTTGTAAATTGTTATAATTATTATAATAACTAGATAATTTATTTATTTTACTTAAAGCTATTTTTGTCTTTAGTCCATTTATAATTTCAAAAAAAATTTCAGAATCAATTTTTTCAACATTAAAATTCAATGATAATTTAGCCAATAATTCTCCTATAACCATAATATCAAAATCTTTAGTTCCTATTTTATTATTTTCATCATCTATTTCAGCTAAAACAAACATGAGATTTATCAAACAAATTTTAGTTTTATTTTCATCCGAAATAAAATTTTTTAAATTATATTCATTTTTAATTTTTTCTTTTTCCATTAATAACAAATCTTTATTTGCTTTAACATTCTTAAAAATTTTTTCGCAATATTTATTTTCATAACATGTATAATTTTTTTTGTTTTTATTATTAACAAACATTCCTATGAAAAATAATTCTAGATAATATTTAATGATGAAATTAAAAGATTCGTCATTTATTATTTCTCCTATTAAATTAGGGTAATAATCCAAATAAATATCTAATAATCTAAAAGGGAGTTTAATATAAAATTCTTTCTGTATATCGTTTTTATTCGAATAAATATTTTGGAAAACACTATCAAAGATATTATTTTTATCATTATCTTTATTATAATATAGATTAAAGACATAACTTGGGTATTCTAAATGATTTTGTTTTATTCTATTTTTTATCAAAATTCCGAATATATTAGTATATAATAAAGCATTTTCTTCGTATAATGGATATAATATTTTTTTCTTATTTGTGACATTGGTATTTTCCGTTGAGATAAAAATATCCAAAATATGTTTAGTATTAGGCATTATTTTTTCTTCTAAAAATTTATAAAAATTAAAATTATCTTCATTATCCCCAAATAATGAATTAATAATATTGTCATTTATTGCATTGAACATTATTTCATCTTCATTATTATTAATATTTTTATTTTCTTTTGAAATTAATTCATCAATTTGTTGATTTCCTTTGTTTATATGTGTTATTAAAATATTTATAATTTCTATTAATTGAATTCGCATTATTGGAGGATAATAAAATTGAATGTTCAAAATGTCATATATTTCATTTAATATTGAATAATTTTTAATTAATAAATTGGGATTATTCCTGGAGAAAATATTTAAACTTTTTAGATAGTCATTCATAATTTCAAAATAATCTTTTTCTTTATCCTTAGACCAATTATTATAATTAGGATTTGTATATATTTGCATCGAAAATCCTCTTTGTTGTGGTTTATGATATTCTTCTACAATTTGGTGAATAATCACATTTATCATCTGAATATAATTATTTATTCCAAAATTAATATTTTTTTCTGATATTTTTTGTATTATATTTATCCATAAAGATAAGCTGAAGCTTTTTAATAACAATCCAGAGGATTCAAATTTAAGAATGTCTTTAATTTTATTAATGGTATTTTCAATATTTTTTCCTTCCTTAAATTTCAATAAATGCTGAGTAAAAATAAGTATAGTTGAAATCATAGGAATTATAAATAGGGTATAATAACTGCTATTCAATTGAGAACTATTTTTATTTTTAGTGAAGATATTAGATATTGTCAAAATTTTTGATAAATTTCTTTTAATTTTATTTTCATCATCATTAACTTCATTTGATACTAAAGTCCTATTTATAGATTCAGAAATCATATATATTGCTTTTATTAATTTTGAATCAAAAGATTTAAACGATTCATTATTGTTATTTATATTGTTATCTTCCATTAAAATATCTTCTTCGTTTTTTGATATAAATTCTTTATTATTAGCAATATTTTGTTCGTTGAATTCAAATATGGAATTAATTAGTGATAAAATTTCATCTTTTTGGAATATATCATCTATTTTTCTTGATTTATATTTATTACTGCACATTATTTCAAAATAATTCTTGATAAAAATATTTTTTGTATTGGAATCAATTTGCCAAAATTGGTCATAAAAATTCATTAATTGAATATCACTATATATATATTCTTCTACTAAATATTTTTTAACAATTTTATTTAAATTTAATTTTATATTTTTATCAATAATTTCTTTGATTGAATCAACATCAAAATAAGAATTATTTATATTTGTAGTTTCAATAGCATTATTATATTTAGAGTAAAATTCATTAAAATATTTTAAACAATCAATATTTTTTCTATAATAAATAAAATAACTAATAAGTACAAATAAATATCGTTGAATCAAATTAACAATGATTCTCTTTTTTATCATTTGTTTAATACAAAAATTATTTTCTATTAAATTATCAACATCAAAACAGTTATATAAAAATACTTTTTTTATATTTCCTATAATATATAATTTCTTTTTTTCTTTACTGAGACAACTATTTAAATTAGAAGATAAATATTCTCTTAATACTTTAATTAACAATTCATTTAAAGAGCCTGTAGTGCTTGTATCAATCTCAATATCATTATTTAAATAGTCTGAAAATATATTGTCAAGCATTGTAAAGGAATCATCTTCTTTATTGTTTTGGTTATTTAAATTCATTTCATTATATAAATATGAAATTGACTTAAATAAAGCAACTAATATCAAACTTTCTTGAGGAGATGATGCTTTCTCATAACTTGCTCCTTTTTTTAGATTTTTTATAATTAATGGGATGAAATCTTTTGTCGAATAAATAAATAAGTGATTTAACAAAAATAAGCATAAAATTTTGATATATTTATTTGTTATTTCTTGTATATTCATAGAATTCGGAATATTAATAAAATTATTATATATTGGAGAATTATTATTTAGCTTTTTATTAATGTTTTCTAATTCTTTTATTTTTTGGAACAAAACTTGCAATATTTGAAGAAAAGTATAAGACATGAAGCAAAAATCTTCTACATCCATAAATTTTATATCTTTCGGTTTATATGAAATAAAAAATCTTAAAAATGTTATAAAAATTTCACTTAAAATTTTTATGAATGAATCGTTGAATATATTTTTTATTTTAGTTAAATAATTTAAGAATTCTGTTTTAATCAAATCATTACTTGATGGATTATTTAAATTCATATCATTCTCAAAATATTGGGTGAAATTAATAGACATAGTATTATTGATATTTATAATAATTAATTTTAATAAATTTTCAACAACATTCAGTTCCATAAAATTATTTATTTCTTCTTTATAATTTAATTTATTGCTATTATTGCTATTATTCAATTTGGATTCAGCAAATAAAAAAGACAGTGCAATTTGTAATTTATCCAAATAAGTCTCCATTAAAGGGAATAATTTCTCAATATCAAATTGATCATTAATTATTAATTTACTATTTTGTATTTCATCATGATTTTGTTGCTCTTTTGATTTAAGAAAATTATTCTTGGTGCTTATTTCATATCCATTATTTGTTTTATATTTATTTAATTTTTCAAAATCTATATCGTTACTATAGGTAAAAATTTTATTATAAATATCAGCTATGTATTGAGGAATTTTAGAATCCAAATTTATATCTCTTTTAATAAAATTAAATAATTCTTCATATTTTTCATTATCTATTAATTGTCTTATAGATATGACAATTTGCCTATCTTTAAGAAAATTATCTTTTGATAATTTCGGAAAAAAAGTATTTATATTTTGATTCCTGCTATTATCATAATAATCTTTTAATTTAAATCTTTTATTATTATTCCTGTTTTTTCTTTGATTTACTTCACTTTTTGGGTTATTAAATAAGGATAAAAAACTATCAGTGTCACTGAAATTGATATCTTCTTTTTCTCTATTAGCAAAACAATTAAAATAATTTCTTTCGTTTTTATTTTCATTAACATTATTCACTTTCAAATCATTATCTATATCCATATTAAAATTTTTCTTTGAAGCAATTTCATAATAATTTCCTTTTTTGCTTCTGATATTATTTCTCTTTTCTTCCAATTTTATATCATTGATATTATTGACATCATCTTCCTTAAATTTATTTATTTTAATCATTTCTAAATTTTTAACTTCTCTCATGACCTTTTTGTAATTTCCTTTATATTTCTGATTAGTGAAATCTTCTTCTTTATACTTTTTTTTGAGTTCATTTATTATTAAATTCCTTTTTTTGTTATTTCTTCTTTTTTTTATTTCCAATTTTTTATGCATTAAACCCCGTTTTAATTTTTCGATGTTTTTATCAATATATCCAGATTCCATTCCAATTACTACAAAATCATCATAATTATTAATATTATTTTTCTTCCTTATGATAGTCGGCTCATGGACTTTTATTCTTGTTATTTTTTGCTTTTTCTTCGGAATTCTTTTTTTTAAATATATTTCATCTTCTTTATCTGAGAAGACTAATACCTTATTTTTTATTTTATTTGGATAAAAAACTTTTTTAGTGAAATCACTCACATATCCATTTAATTTTTGTTCATTTTGGAAAAATTCGACATCGATGTTCTCCTTATTGAAATAATTCTCTTCTCCTTTTTCTGGTTTTTTATTTTTGGAATTTATATTTTCATTGTTTTTTTGAATTAAATGTTCGATATTACTATTGCTGCTTAATAAATTAAAATTGGTACTTAAATTTGTTGAATAATTAATATTAGGATTTTTAACTGGAGTTGCAATAAAATTATTATTGGAATTTTCGATATCAAAGTTATTTTTGATTTGATTTTCTTTATTATTATTTTCCAAATAGACAACCTCACTTTTCAATGATATATCCCTTTTTGAATTTTTTGATCGTTTACCTTTTTTTGATTTATTATTCATGTTTTTATTTTTTATTTCTTCGTTATCTTCATCTAAAATAATTTTTTTTGACTTAGAATTTATTTTGTTATCCTTATATTCACTATCATTAGAAAAGTCATCATTTTCTTCAAATGAATCTTCAAGATCAAAATCCAATTTCAACAATTCATTTTTATTTGTCAATCTTTTTTTAGTTTTATTCTTTTTTTTATTTAAATTGTCTTCTGAATTATAACTACTTTCATTATTTTTTTCTTCTTCTTTTAAATTGTTTTCTTTTTTTTCTTTATAATTTGAAGGTAACAATAATATATTATTATTAATATCATTTTTTAAATTGCTTTTATTATCCTTACTTACTTCTATAATTCCTTTGATAAATTCATTCATTTTTTTATTGTTATCACAATAAATATACATATTTTCATAGTTTTTTAAAAAATTATTATATTTATTTTGCTTTGATTTATCTGTTTGGTCCTTTAAATAATTTTCAAAATCTGATAAAACTTGATTATATAAGTTTCTTTTATTATCTAAAATTTCTTTTGTTTTTTGTTTTATTTTTTCATCAAAGTCTGGTTTGGCATCTTCTTTAAGAGGGAAACTATTAGAACAATTTATCACACTTCTATTATTGGATATTGCACTATATAATGTTTCTCCGCTTATATTCGAATTGTTATCTAATAATAAAGAAAGATATCCCCATTTTCCATTTAGAACATTTCCTTCAGTATTAAATATATAATCAATTACTAGTGCTTTCTCCTCTTCTGTCATTTTGAAAATTTTGAATAAAGATCTTGGAAAATAATAAAAAAACATGTTTGGATATTTTTCTCGGTTTTTCATTGCATAATAATGATGGATTGTCCACTTATCAAAATCATTACTATAGTTAATACAAGCTTCTTTTATATCCATTGATTCTATATCATCATCAGATTCTTCAAATAATTGCTTCAATTGCTGATTATTTGATATAGCTTTATTTTGAATTTTTGACATTTAAATTTTAGCTCACTTTATTTATTTAAGTGAAATTTAAAACATCTATTTAATTTGGGATAAATAATATTATATAAACTGTAAAATATAATTTTTAAAGGGGATTGGGGATTGGGGATTGGGGATTGGGGATTGGGGATTGG
>NBJL03002481.1:2547-12840 GCA_002087855.3 Entodinium caudatum | reverse complement strand
AATGCACTTTTTTTTGAATTAAAACAAAATTTTGATTATATAATAGAAAATTTAACTAAAGAATTAAGTCAAATAAGTAATGAATTTATAAATATGAGAAAAGAAATAGATAATATGAAAAAAGATTATGAAACAAGAATAAGTTTTTTAGAAAATGAAAATAAGAATAAAACAATAGAAATAAAAAATTTAAAAGAAAAATTGAATCAAGAAAATGAAGTAAATGATTTATCAAATTCAGATATTATTCTATTAGATGAAAGAGAAGATATAATAAAAATGATAAATCCCATGGCAGATTTAGATACATATAATTTTAAATTAATATTTAAAGCATCTGTTGACGGTGGTTTGCCAAATGCTTTCCATAATAATTGTGATAATAAAGGTCCTACTATTATTTTTATAAAAATAAATAATGGAAAAAGAATAGGAGGATATACTAGTGTTTCATGGGATAGTAATAATGAATTTAAATCTGATGAAAATGCTTTCTTATTTTCTTTGGATAAAAAAGAAAAATATGAATTAAATACAAATTTGATAAATTATGCAGTTGCACATTATGAAAAATATGGACCTACTTTTGGTTCTGGATATGGGCTTTATATTTCTAATAATTATAAAAGCGATGAAAATTGTTCCCAAGAAAATAATTGTTATAAAAATAAAAATTTAGATTTCGTGGGAATTGATAAAAGTAAAGCTTATTTTTCAATATTTGATTATGAAGTTTATACTTGCAGTTATAATATTTAAATAATAGAAAGAATTAAACTAATATTAACAATATATATAAATAAAATAGTTATTTAGTTTGCATTTTGTTCTGAATCATTCAAAGTATTTATATGGTTTATTTGACTAAAATTTATAACTTTACATAATATATTTTCTTGAAGATTTTTATAAAACTGTTTAAAATAATAATCTTCTTGAAATTGTCTGAAATATTTATTGATTCTATCTTCTTCTATTTTTTTCTTTTCATTATTTTCTATCTCATCTTTAAATGATTGAAAAATTTTTTCCATTTCTTTAATATATGTATTAATATCATAATCTTTATATCTAATTTTTAATTTATTTATTTTTTCTTGAAATTCTTTAAAATTTTCCATTTCATTTGAACTTATTCCGCCTGTTGATATTTTATATTTAATATCATGCTTAAATCTATATAAAAGTTCTATTTTCTTTTTTTCAACATCTTCTAATGATTTTCCTCTCATATTTTTAAAATATATTGTTGATTCTTTTCTTGGTCTTATAATTCTATCTTCTTTCTTATCTTCTTCTTCTTTTTTTTCTTCACTTTCTTCATTTTTTTTTATTCCTTTCCCTTTTTTATTTTCATTTTCTGAATCTAATAATTTTGAAATTATTTTCTCATTATTTTTAGCATGAATATTTTTTTGATATTGTAATAAATATTGTTTAAATTCATCTTTTTTTAATATATTATTTTCTTTATTCTTTTTTTCTTCGTCTTTTTTTATTTTATTTTCTTCATTTTTTTTATTCAAAATATCTTCTAAATGTAAATTAGTATAATAACTATCATCATTTTTTTTATCTTTTGAAATATTACTCTTATTTTCTACAGAATTTTCATTGTTATTATCTTTTGATACTTCTTTTTCTTCTCTACTTTTATTATAACTTTTTAAAGATTGTAAATGTCTCTTTTTTCTTTTATAATAATATTTTTTATTTATAAATGAATTTTCTTTTTTTTTATTTTCATCATTTGATTCAAATATATCATTAGTTTCTGGTATGTTTTCTAACATTTGAGTAACTTTTTCTGATTTTTTTATTAAATTTATATTTTGTTTCTTTTTTTCAATTCTTTTTTTATCTTTTATTATTTTGTTTTTATAATATATATTATATGTCGAAGAATCTTTTTTATTCTCATTTAATTTTATTGCTTTTTTATCTTTATTATTATCTTTTTCAACATCATATTCTATTTTTGATTCCATATATCTCTTGGCTGATTTTATTTTTCTATTTTCAATTGAATCAAATTCATAATTATTATTTAATACTTCTCTTATTTTATTATTTCTTTTTTCTCCTGATCTTATTCTTCTTTTCTTTTTTTTTATATAATATATTATTTCATTATTATCATTTTTTTGTAATAATCTTCTCCAAAATTTTTCTTTATGTTTCATAATATTTCTTTTTTCATTAGCTAATTTATCTTTTTTAATAATTTCATCTAAATTATTTATATCTTCATATAATATATTAAATAGTTGTGTTAATAAATCGTTATCATTATTAATATTATTATTATTAGTTTTTGAATTTATATAATTATTATCTTCACTTTTTTCTAAAGAATAATCATTACTTTTATTATTATGATCATAATTAGTACTTTTATTTAATATCATCTTATTATTATCTATTTTATTTATATTTATCTTTTTATATAAAAATCTACTCTTTTTAGGCATTTTATTCTTTTTACTTTGCAATTCTAAAAATTTATTCATTATATTTGCATTTGAACCTTTTTTCATATATTTTGAATTTATTTTAATTCCTGTGTCTGTATATATATCAAATTCTGCTTTTATTTGAGACAATTCTTTTTGGTTATTATTAATTGTATTATCTATACTTGATTTTGTTTTTAATATTATTTTTATAAATTCTTCATCTTTTATCAAATCTTTTGGTGATTCTAAATTCTTATTTTTTAAAAAATTATCAGGGATGTATTCATAACCATATGTAATAAAATCTTGAATTTCTTCATTTAATTTTGTTATCGTGTTTGAATTAATTACTAAATTTACATTATTATCTCCAAATAAATTAACTTTATGAACTAATGAATTCAATATTTTTTGCAAGAATGTATATTTTATTATTGGATTATTCTGAATTAATTTATCAAATTCATCTTTTTGATTTTCTTCTTTTCTTATTATTTTTATCGGAGAATAAAAATTTTGTCCGAAATCTTCATATTTTACGTTTTTGTTAGATTTAATCAAATTTTTATCAAAATTTTTTTTCATAATTAAGGATGGCAAATTATCATAAAATTGTGCTAATTGTTGTAAATATTTTTGTCTTTTTAGTTTCTTATCTTTTTCTTTTAATTCATTATCTTTATTATTTTTTTTAAGTAATTCATTTATTCTTAAATCTATTCCATGCATTCTTTTTAATTGTGATATTTCATTATTATTTTTATCTGATATATTAGAGTTTAATTCCTTTATTGGTATTGAACTCAATGAAATGTTTTTATTATTAGATATGGAGTTTTTCATATTCTTATTTAAATTCTGAAAACTTTTATTAAAAAATAATTTTTGGCTATTATTTCTATTATAAAAAAATTTTTGACGAATTTTGAAACTTTTTTGGGAATTTGATTTATTAAGAAATTTATTAATATAATTTTGGCTTTTATTATCATTAATATCACTTATATTTTTTACAAAGGATATATCGTAAAAATGTTGAGAATTTTTACTTTGAGAATTATCTCCCATTAAAATGTTTTCTCTCATTGTTTTTGGCTTATTTGAAAAACTAGGAGAATGAAAAAGTTCTTGATTTTTATTTCTATTCATTGGAGTAAAATATTTACTTTCTTTTAATTTAATCAAAAAAAAATTTGAAGTTATTTTGTTTACATTTTTTTTGATTCCAAACGAACTATTAAATTTATTTTTATCCAAAATATTAATATTATTTGATTTTATATTTTTGAAAATTGAATTTGTTTGATTCAAATGTATATGTGGAGTTTGATTTTTTTTTTTTTTTATAAATGAAGTTTTATTAAAAAATTTAGATGTTTGATTCTTCTCTGATGATATTTTTATATTATGCAATTTTCTATATTTGATTTCTAATTTATCTTTATAACCAAATATTAAATTTGTCTTTTTTTCTTTCATTTTAGATATTATTGTATCATCTTTATTTATTTCATTCATTTATTTTATGTTAAAATTTTTTTAATTAAATGAAAAAAAAATGGGGATTGGGGATTGGGGATTGGGGATTGGGGATTGGGGATTGGGCCCAATCCCCAATCCCCAATCCCCAATCCCCAATCCCCAATCCCCAATTTAATAAAAAAAAGAAATTTATAAAAATAAATATTTGTACATAGAAAAAATTTATTTTAAAAATGGCGCATAATGATAGCTCATCAAAATCAGTAGAATATTTTACAGCCTTTTGTGAAGAGGAAGATTATTTTTATAATTTAAAAATATATATTTCAGATTTTTATGAATTAATAATATCATGTATTAAATTATCAGAAGAAGGAAAAGGCAAAGAGTATATATTTAAAGAAAATTATCAGAATTTATTAACAAATAAATTTTATCTTCCTTTTGAATCGATAGAAGAAATAAAGCAATATATATCTTCTTTGATTTTGAATAATTCAAAGAAAAAAGTGAATAATTTAATTTCAAAAAAAAAGGATTCTTTATTGTTGCAAATTCCTGCTCCTTTAGGTAAAGCTAATGCACTTTTTTTTGAATTAAAACAAAATTTTGATTATATAATAGAAAATTTAACTAAAGAATTAAGTCAAATAAGTAATGAATTTATAAATATGAGAAAAGAAATAGATAATATGAAAAAAGATTATGAAACAAGAATAAGTTTTTTAGAAAATGAAAATAAGAATAAAACAATAGAAATAAAAAATTTAAAAGAAAAATTGAATCAAGAAAATGAAGTAAATGATTTATCAAATTCAGATATTATTCTNNNNAATCCCCAATCCCCAATCCCCAATCCCCAATCCCCAATCCCCAATAAAAAATTTATTATTTAATTTTTATAATTTTTAATAAAATATATAAATTCATAATCAGTAACAAAATTTATTAATAAAATAAATAAATAAAAAATATATAATATTATATAAAGAATGTCAAAATTCTCCCTTTGTTTATTTTTACTAGGGCTTTCCTTAATAACTTCCAAAACAATTACAACCAATGACTTAGCCTCAGCTTTATCTCAGGCTGTACCTGGAGATACCATCGAACTTAAATCCGGAACATACAGTTCAGTTCCATATGGTTTAAAAAGTGGTACCGCAGGAAAACCAATTACAATAAAAGCTGCAGCGAATGCCAACGTCGTATTCACTGGTACCTCAACATCCTATATTTTTTCTGCCCATGCTGCCCAATATGTGAACATAGAAGGACCCTTCGAATTAAAAAATGCTAAAGTCGGTATAGGATTGACTCAAGCTCAGCATGTTAACATTAGTGGCTTAAAAGTTCATGATATTCAATATCAAGGTATTGTTGTCACAGGGCATTATATAAATGTTTTCAATAACGAAGTATATAATTGTGCCTTGGAAAATAAAAATACTGCTAAAACGAAGGATGGAGGATGGAGTCAATGTGTGGCTGTTCACGGAACCAGTTGGGGTGTTATGTCAACTAATATTCATTTCAAGAATAATAAAATCCACGAAGGTTACGGAGAAGGTCTTGATTTCTTGGAATGTGATAACTGCTCAGGTATAGGAAATAAAATAACTAATGGCTTCTCTATGAATATTTATATTGATGCAAGTAGAAATATTCTCATTGAAGGAAATGTTTTAAGAGTCAACTCTGATGTTTATAATACCCAATGGGGAAGAGCTTGCGGTGTTGGAATGGCACCAGAATCCGGGGGAATTGTTATTTCTAATATAACTATTAAAAACAATCTCATGATTGGAACGAGAATGGGTATTTACTTCTTCACTATGGGTAGTGGAGGTGGATATGATAAGATAAAAATCCTTCATAACACTTTATGGAATGTTTATGTTACTCCTGTATGGTTCAAACCTCCTAATAATAGTCCAACCGATTGCGAAATGAAAAATAACTTCTTATATTTTGATGGCTCAATACAATTTGTACCTAAAGATAAATGGTCATTGGGCTATAATTATTACTATAATACTGGCTCAGTACCAGGAATTTATTCTGATTCGACCTCAAAAGCAGCCCAAACATTGGACTTGAATACAGTTTTCAATAACATAGGAAATTGTAATTACTGGGATCAAAATGTAAGTCCTGATTGTTTCCATCCAAGTAAGAATCCTGGATACTTCAAATTACATAATTCAGGAATCAAGCCTTCAACTGCTGTTACTACTGATTTTGATGGTTGCAAAAGAAGCGCCAGTGCTCCAAGTATCGGTGCTTTTGAAACTTATGGTTTAAAATGTAATGACGATGGTGGCTCTACTCCTGATCCAGATCCTGATACGAGTGATACTACGACTCCAGTAACTGATGCATATGATGTTAAATTCAGAATTAATTATTGCACTACCGGTTCACAAAAAGCCACAATGGTTGGTTCTCAATGCTCTTGGTCTGTTGGCTCTTGCGCTGGTATGACTAATGAAGGAAACTGTAACTGGTCTGTCACTTACTCAAAAGGAACTGCTAAAACTTTCAATTATAAATTTGTCATTGCTAATGGAAGCTCCGCTGTAAGATGGGAAAGTGATCCTAATAGAGTCTTTAATGGAGCTAGTTTGAAAAAACTTGCTGATGCTACTTCAAGTGGAAAATATGAAAATTGCTCTTATAGCAAAAGTGGTAGTGTTATTACTTTGACTTGTTCATGGAGATAAAATGTTTGTTTTAAATTCGTGTTTAGATAAATATTAAGTTTAAAAATTTTATAATAGACTTTGTAATTAAATAATAAAATTAAGAAATTACTTAAGTGAATATCTTTAAAAAATAATTGTTGTTTTGACCTAAAAAATTATTAAATTTATTAATCAATAATTTTTATTGATTTTTATTTGGGGATTGGGGATTGGGGATTGGGGATTGGGGATTGGGGATTGGGCCCAATCCCCAATCCCCAATCCCCAATCCCCAATCCCCAATCCCCATATTATTATTTTAATTATGATTAAATTATTGTATTAATTGTAATTAAATCATAATAATATTTATTTTATAATAATTATTTTTTACTTTTTTTGAATAATAATAAATATGGAGAATTTTTTTTTGTTTCTTCAAAGTCACATTTTGTTACAATAGAATCATTGAATTTATACCAACTATTTTCATTAGATGATGTATCCTTGCAATAGGTTATATAGTGCCCACTATTTCCAGAACTACCTAAATGGGTACTTACTGCTATTAATTCATAATTTACTTGATCTATTTTTAATGCTAAAAATTCGTCTGTTAAATAGATGAAAGCTCCAAATCCAATTTGATCTGGGATATATTTTTTATTCTTTCCATAATCAAAATTAATTAATAGATAAGGAGAAGTATAATAAATTTTTGAATATATTTTTGCATCTCTTAGACCTCCACAAATTTGACAATAAAATTGATTATCCCCTTTTAATATTTCTTCAGAAATATAATCTTTCAATCCTTTATATAAATTGAAAACACTTCCTGAATATTTATATAGAGGAAAACTTAGATATTGATAATATTGAAAATTAAATAAATAATTATGACATATAGAGCAAATTGTTGTTTGCTTAACTATTCCCCAAAATAAATAAGAAATAATAGAAAAATTTAATTTAGAATTTACTTCATAGAAAAAATTAAAGGCATTCGCGTCTGATAATTGATTACATTTTGGTATCTTTTTCAATTTTTCACCTCCAAAATAATTAAGTTCTTCATGCATTTCTTGCAATAAGTAAATAATTAAATCTTTTGCATCATTAGATTCATATTTTGAAAATTGTGGATTTAATTTACTAATTACATCATTAAATTTCTTTGGGGAACAAGAATTTCTACCAAAGAAATCAACTGAACCATAGAATATTTCATTTACAATTATAGAATATTCAGCAGATATTCTTCCTTTTGATTCTGTTTTTTTCATAATTTTCTCATTTGCAATTTTAAATTTGTTATATATATTAAGGAAATAAAAACTTAATTCAGGAATATGCAATAGACATTGTAATGTTGAATTCATATAACAAGTTAATCCCACATTATTTAATCCTTTTTGAGAAAATAATCCGTTTTCTAAACCTTCATAGAAAGAACTTTTAAAATAATTTTGAGCAGTTTTTTCTATCTCATCATTATAATTAATTATATTTTCTAAATTTTTATTTTGATTAACATTTTTAAAATTATTCTGAATATTTTGTTGCATTTGATTATTATTATTAAATGAAAAATTATTGGGCATATTATTTTGAAAAGAATTCTTATTAAAATTTTGCATGTTATTTTGAAATTTATTATTGGAGTTAAATTGGTTCATTAATTGATAATTCAATTGAATATTATTTAGAAGCATTTGATTAAATAATTTATGCTATATAATTGTTAATATTAATCGAGCAATGCAATTTAAAATTGTATATTTTAAAAATTATAAAGTCATGATACAATAAATAAATGTTTTTTAAGGAACCAGTTGGGGTGTTATGTCAACTAATATTCATTTCAAGAATAATAAAATCCACGAAGGTTACGGAGAAGGTCTTGATTTCTTGGAATGTGATAACTGCTCAGGTATAGGAAATAAAATAACTAATGGCTTCTCTATGAATATTTATATTGATGCAAGTAGAAATATTCTCATTGAAGGAAATGTTTTAATAGTTTAAATTTTTGATAAATATATATAATTATAAAATTTAAATTAAATTAAAAATGCAAAATTATCATATGCGTCAGAATCAAGGGCAGAATACTAGTAATATAAATAATAATATTAACATCAATCCTCAAGTGAAATCAGAAAAAGAATTAAGCGATGAAGAATTCCTGATATATTATAAAGAAAAATATCCTGAAGAATACGCCAAATTAATGCAGGAAGCTTACCAAGGAAATTCAATTCAAGAATCTCCTTATGAAAATATGGAAAATAATATAGATTATAATAATAATATTATAAACACAGGAGAAGTTGAAGATGAAAAAATATATGATATTGAAACAATATTGAAAAATGGGGAAATTACCAATTCAAGTCCTTTAGAATTATTTCTATGTTTAACCAAAACATATAATGATTTTTTTCCTTTTTTTAAAAGACAAGGAGTAAATAGTTTAGAACAAGCAATTTCTTTCAAGAATTATAACTTAAATCTAAAAAATAACAAAGCTCATTTCAATATTAATTTTAATAAAGACAAAGAATTTATCGAAATTAATTTAAGAAATATACGTCAAGAATTATCAAAATATGATAAATATCAACAAATTATATTTTTATTAGAAAAACCTCTTAAATTTGACGGAAGCGAAATTACATTAGATTCGCAATTAATTCTTAAAAGTTTCATAAATGGTACTTCTACTCCTAATTTTTGCAAAATGAATAAATTTCAAACACAGAATTTAAAACCGAGTTCATTATATAGTGCTAATTTACAAAAATATAAAATCACTAAATTACCTAGTAATAAAATAGAAGGATTTGTTAATTTAAAAAATTTGTATCTTGATAGTAATAGAATACAAGAAATAAAAGGATTATATTTTCCTAATTTAGAAGAATTAAATTTGGCTGATAATTACATAAGAAAAATTGAAAATTTAGAAGGATGTCCCAGATTAAAAATATTGAATTTATCTTATAATAATATTCACATATTAGAAAACATTAAAAATAATATTTATTTAGAAAATATCAATTTGAGTAATCAATATATTCCAAATTTTATTTATTTCATGATAAAAATAAATTCAATTCCTTCTCCTTGTTCACTCAAAATTTTAAATTTAGAGAATGTTAACATGTATGCAATCCCAAAAATATTTTTCCCTTTTTTGGAAGAAATTAATATAAAAAATAATCAAATTAATGAAATGATGGATATTTTATCTATAGTTAAAAATAGTCCTTATTTAAGAAAAATAAATTGTTTAGGAAATCCTTTCATTTTAGAAAATAAAATAAATTATAGAAATTTTATTATCATAGCTGGAAAAAATTTGGAAGAAGTTGATGAAAAAGAAGTCAAAGAAAATGAAAAGATTTATGTGAATCAATTATATAATAGAAAATTTGGAAAAAAAAAGATAAAGACTAAAGAAAAAAATGAAGTTGATATTGGAAAGCAAAATTTAGTTGTGACTAAGGTTTCCTCAAAACCAAATATTAAATATAATGTTCCTCATAATAATCCTTATGATTATTATAAATATCAATAAATTTAAATGATTATAATTTTATATATTATTTTATGAATAATTTCAATATTGGGGATTGGGGATTGGGGATTGGGGATTGGGGATTGGG
>NBJL03002448.1:4194-15169 GCA_002087855.3 Entodinium caudatum | reverse complement strand
TCCCCAATCCCCAATCCCCAATCCCCAATCCCCAATCCCAAAAATTATAAAGTGATTTTAGATTTTTAAAATTATCTATATTATTTATATTTATTTAAATATTGAAAAATAACTAAATTTAATATTGAAAACAAGAATAATATAATATTAATTATTCTTTTCTTTCCTCAATTTTTTCCTCATTTTTTTCCATTTCTTTTTCAACAACATCAAATTCATTACTATTTATTAATTTAGCTTCGATTTTTATATTTGATGAATTCATAAATAATACATCATTATCAGGTTTTAATAAAAAATTTTCTTGTAAAACAGAAATATTATTTCCTTCCCCGATATTTTTTAAAATCAAATTTTGATTTAATTTATCACATTCAATCACAGCTTTTCCATTATCAATTAAATTTTCATCTAATTCGATTAAGTTATCATATTCATCCATATTATTTTTATTTTCCGGACTCGTTATTATAATTTTTTCTTTAGTTTTATTTTTATCTAATTCAATATAAAAAATATAAGTATCTTTATAATCAAAGCTTTCGAACAATAAAAAATCAACATTTGGATTTTTAGGAATATCTAATAAATCATATTGTTTATTATCATATATAAAAAACAAAGGATATTTATCAGAATTATCGATGATATATTTAATACATTTTCCTTCTTTATTAATTGTTGTTGCATTTTCTATTTCTTTTTTTAGGCAGTTTAAATGTGCTTTGTTATTATAGAAATTAATCAAAGGGTTTTCTGGGGAAGAATCTGTTTTATTACATTTAGAGCATTTTTCATATTTTTCTTCATTTAATTGCAAAATAAATTGTGGATTCTTATTTTTTGAAGATTTTTTGGAATTTATTCGATAATCTCTTAAAAGTAATTTTATTTCTTTTATCCTAATTATATCATATAATTCTAAGGAATGCTTATAATTCAAATTATTTTGATCACCTTCTTTATTTTTTAGAATCATTTTATAAAGCTTATAATTGAATCCATTAATATAATTATAAAATTGATCTAAATTTCCTTTATAAATGTTTTTATAAAATAAATTAGTTATTTTTACATTATCATTTTCAAATTCAATCTCGAAAATAACATGTTCATTATCTTCTATAAAACCTTCCATTTCTCCTTTGGCTAATCCTTCACTTCTATTTTTAAGAAAATAAAATGAATTTTCTTTTTCTAATATTATGTATTTATTCTTAATTTTTTTTGAATCAAAATATAAATGTCTTTCACTTATTTCTATTTCTAATTTCAATCCATATTTTTTATTTTTTTCTTCCATTTATTTTTTAAAATAGTTTAAAATATAAAATTATTTTAATTTAAAAATTTTTTTATAATATTTCCCATGGGGATTGGGGATTGGGGATTGGGGATTGGGGATTGGGGATTGGGGATTGGGCCCAATCCCCAATCCCCAATCCCCAATCCCCATTAATATATAACAAATATAAAAAAAGAATTCATTTAATCTTTTTTCAATAAATAAATAAAAAAATTTATCAATTAAAAATGACAATTTTAATAATATTTGCCTAAAAAATATTATTTATAATCTTTAACTTCTAAATACACATCGTTATTTTTAGACATGAATTGATTTCTTGAACTATTAGTTTGAATTTCATTAATATTATTCTTCATATTATTTCCCAAATCATTCAATCCGTATTGTTCTTTTATTTTAATTTTATCACTATCAAAAGTGATTACGGAATCATTATCTACTAAAGTATTATCATAACTTGATTTATCTAATTTTTCTTCTTCGTTTTCTTTTTCCTCTTCTTGTTTCTTTTCCTCCTCGTCTTTAATTGGAGGTCTTTTAATGGTATAAACAGCTTTAATGCTTTTAGTAATACCCATTTCAGAAAACATATCATGTATTTGACAAGCAACATTCGCATATCTTGTTTCCAATCTAAATCCTCTATTGTGTCCATCATCTAACCTGAAAGATAAAAGATATTTATTATCAATGAAATGAACAGAACAATTATTTATTTTGTTTATATCTAATTTAAATATAACTTTAGTTGAATTATATATCACTACTATTAACTTATCTGTTATAATCACCATACACATTTTAAATATTCCTTCTTTTATTTCTGAGCCAAATCCTTTATCACCACTAATGAAATACTTCGCATAAAAAACAGAATCGGTTTCTATTTCTAATAATCTAAATAAAAGTTCTTTAGCTTCTGCTAAAGTTGGATCATAACGATGAATTGGATCATCTCCTCCTAACATTACTCTTGGATGTCTGAATCTTGTGGTGACTAGTACTGTTTTGCCGGTAATGGTATTTATGGTATTTTTAGTTCCTGCTGAAATTGAATAAATTATTTTAAATACAGCGGCAAATGGTGCTATAATTAAACCTAAAAAGCCTTTGCCTATTGCTTTTAGTACACTTGTTACTGTCTTTTTTTCTTGGTATTTTTTATAAGGATACATGAATATACCAGTAATACCACTTGCTAATTCTTTTAAGCCTCCATAAATTCCTTGCCCTATTCCAGTTATAATATTTGTAGGTTCATCCTCTTCTTCTATTATAAATTCTCTTCCTTTTCCCATTATTGTTTGAGTAGCACTATAAAAAGTTCCTGATACTTTTTGAACTACTCCTACAGTACCACCAACAACACCTGAAAATACTCCTCCTAAACCTTTTAAAAGCCCTTTTCCAAATTGTTTAGGTCCTAATAAAAATCCTTTTCTTGGTTCATTCACTAATTCAAAGAAGCCGGTTCCTAATCCTTCTATGAAATTAACAGGATTACCAAAAAGATCTGTTGAGCCCAATATTTTATATATTTGCTTAATTCCTTGTGATGAATAATGTTTGATAAGTTCCCACATGATTTCATTTGCATTTTTATAAATATTAGTAAAGATTTTTTCATTGAATTTAAGTTTGCTATCAGTAATCCTTGTCAAAGTATTTCCTACCGAACCTAGAATTCTTTTTACAGATTTAGGCAAAGAAGTCAAATTTAATTGACTTAAATCAAGTCTTAATGTTACATTAAATTTCAAACATCCTAACATTAATATGTTAATAGTCATTCTTTCTAAATCTTCATTTTCTTTAAGAAGTTTTTCTAAAGGAACTTCAATTTTTGTTTCCAGAATTTTTTCGACTTCTTCTTTTTCTTTTTTTATATCGTCTAATTTAGTGCTATAATCAAAGAATCCCATAATTTCATTAATTAACTCGAGTAAACATGTTACAACATATTGTTCTACTTTGATATTAAATTCCTGGATGACTAAATCGATTTGTCTATAAAAAGATAGTGATTCATTTTTCTTGTCGTTTTTGAAATTTTGACGAGTTACTAACATTGAAAGGAATGGGACGAATTCTTCTATTACATTTCTTTCACCGTTTGCTTCCAATTCGGCTTCTTTCGTGGGGGTCATTTGACTTGAAGGGAAGATTATATTTTTTATACTGTCATTTAGACAGTAATCTATTTGGAAATTTTTCATATATAATTCAATGTTTTCTGTAGTTTGAGTTTTTGTTCCAAAATCAGTTTTCAAAAAATTTGACAAATATTTTATTTTTATATCATAAAATGATATATAAAATAATTCTTTAGGCGTATTATTAATAATGCTCATTCCTATTCCATTTAAATGTACAACATAAGAAGAAGATGTTGGTCTTTTACTTTTAAGGAAAAATATAGTGTCAAAAAATTTATTTTCCATTGCTTTATCTTCGGGGATTTCTACCAATTTTAATTGCCTTGTCATTCCTTTATTTTTTCTATATAACTTAAATTTATAATATCTTTTTTGTCCTGTATTCTTATTTGTTGTTGTTATTATCCTTTTTTCCAATTTAGAAAAACTAAATGAATTCCAAGAATTATTTATTTGGAAATATAAATTATCCTTTGGTTCATAGGTCGTATTCCATACAAAAGGAAATTTGCATCTTTTCAAACGAGGTTCTATGATTAATGAATCTTTGTTGTCTTCTATTTCATTTATTAATATAGGCTCATCTGTTTCGTTATTTATTTCCATGAAGGGGAAAACTGGTAATAATATTAATAAATAAAATGTTCCATCATCATAAGTTTTATTAATTATTCTTATTAGAATAAAGTTATCTTTGTTGTTATTGGTAAAAATATTATTTTTGAATCTTTTATATTTTTCTAAATCTTTTTTTCCTATTTTTATCAATAAATCAACATCATTTACATTATCAGTACTAAAAGGTTGGCTATAAGAAAATAGATTTGTATCCGAATTGATAAGCCCTAATCTATAAATTTTCTTTTTCCCTTGATAAAACAATTCTTTTTCTGTTTGATCTTTGATTTCAATTTCTTTATCATCTTCTTGTTTGTAATATATATCAAATCCCAAATAATTATACAACAAAAACCTTTGTTCAAAGACAATCACAGTAGATTTTTTATATTTTTGGCTTTTGGATATCAAACAAGCAATATCCTTTGATTTCGTCGTGACTTTTTTTTGTACGTTTTCAACTTCACTATCTATAGTAATTGAACCATTGACTCCAATAGCATTAATATCAAAAGGTTTACTCCATTTTGAATTTTCAATTCTGATAATAAACTTATCTTCATTATAAGGCAAGGTAATGAAATTCAAAGAATTTTCAGGCAATTTTCTTTGGAGTGTTCCTATAACATCTTTCTTTAATCCGGAAACTCCTTTTTTATTACATGGAATACACCATAATGGATATGGTAATCTGTTATTAATTATATAATCGCTATAAAAAGTCATAATATATGATTTACAAGAAAAACCTTTTAATTGAAGAGTGTATTTAATATCTGCATCTAATTCTATTTCTTTTGGTAATTTTAACATATTGAAAAACTTTTTTTCATCGCTATTTATATTTCCTTCTTCTGTTAATTCTATTTCTTCTAAATCATCTTTTAGTAAATGATAATCTGATTTATATCTTTTTTCGTACATATTTAAAATTAATTTTATACTGAGTCCATTATCGTTTAATTTTTCTGGATTTATATAATAAGTATTTTCACTTTTATTTCTTTCTAGCTTGAATTTAATAAAATCATTTATGCTCACATCTAAATCAAAAGGAAGGGAATTAAAAAATGTTATACTTGGATTAATATATACAAAATATTCATATGAAAATTCAAGTTCATTACTTTTTAAATTTATTTTTTCTGATAAAAATGTATCTTTCCTTTTATAAGCATATTTATTTTCATGCTCTAGAGTTAATATTTTAGAATGAGTTTTCGATTGGTAAATATAATAATCAAGACTTATATATTGTATTTGATTAGTATTATTATTAACATTTTTTAATTCTATTATTTTACTATTTTTCAAATTCTTAGCATCTTGCTTTATTTTTTCTATTATATCTTTTTTTTCTAGATTTGTTGTATTTTCATGTCTTTTAATAACATTGGCTTTCATTTTCATATTTTCTTCTTCTTTTTTCTTATCAATTGGATCCACCATTAATTCACTTATATGGTAAAATACTAAATGTTCCTCATCATCATTTCCAAATTTCATTCTTATTTCAGATTCAGGTGTTTCATTTAAAAACCAGGTAATGGGTATATATCTCCTTCTATCTTTAGGTATTTCAATGCAATTTCTTTCAATATTTTTATTATTAACCATAATAAAAATGCTATCATAATTAGTGTTATTAAATATCGATAAAGACGAACTGAAAATAATTTTTTTAACAACGCCTTGTGTTTTAACTTTAACACTGAAATAAATAGTATATATTTTTCTATCTTTTTCTATTTTTAATTTATATTGACAAGCATTATTATGATTAAAATTAATTCCATGTATAATTCCACTATTCAAAATAGAAACACTCATTGTATTCATGTTCTTTTTAATTCCTCCTTTTTTTATACCTCTTGCCATTTTTAAATCGGCCTTTGAAAATGCCATTAATTCTCCTGGTTTCATAGAAATGATATTTTCTGGGTTACTTTCAAAAGAAAAATGTAAATTTACTCCAGTATGATTAAATATTGATACTACTGCTCCTTCATTATTCACAACCATTCTTTTCCTATTGAACATTGGGAATGGTCTTCTTCCAAATGGTTTTTTTTGCTTATTATTATTATTTATGTTATCATTAATTAAAATATTATTTTTTGAGCTCTTTTTATTTTTAGGATTAAGACTTTCTTTAAATGCATTCATTTCTTCATTTTGTTCACTATATATTAGCAAAAATAAATTCAAAGCTTTTACTGCATTAGAAGAAATATTAAAATTAATCATTTCATTCACATCAACACATAATTTACTTCTCATAAAAGAAGCAACTTGATACATCAACACTTTACAATTCATTCTTTCAATTAAAGGCTCAAATTCACTCAAATTGGTATTATGATAATTCGCTTCAAAAGTGAAATAAACATTCAAATACATCCCTAAACTATTTTTATTGTATTCTTCAATTGGTGTTTCTATAGCAGAAATCATTTCAACAATGGCATTTCCCATATTTTTTTTATCTTTTGATTTACTATTTGAAATGAATTTAACAATTAAATTAGAAAAATCTGCATTAAATAAAGGCATTTTCCTAAAATCATTATTATCATAAAAAATAAAACCAATTTGATCAATTTTAACATCGGCTTCAATATGAGAATTAAAATTAGCAGTATTAACATTTCCTATTTTTTCTCCTTTTTCTTTTTTTATTGTATGTAACTGATTTTTTAAAGTTTTTTGGTATTTTTTAGCCGCGACGATTCTTCTGAAACATTGTCTTAAATTCATCTTTCTTCTCTTTGGTATACCAGTTTTTAAATATTCTGGTTTCATTAAAGGAATATATTGTTCGGCCATATCATAATATAAAAACTTCATTGATAAAGAATAAAAGTCCCAAATATATATGAATTGTTTTACACTTAAATTTATTAATAAAGGTTCTAAAATTACCGTTGTGTTAATTAAAGATTGTTCTAATTTTGGAATTATTCCCATTGATACTTTTACAAAGATACGTAAGTCTTTTAATATTTTACTTCTGTTTAATAAAGGACCCATTAATGGGGATTTCTCTGAAGGGAAAATCACATTTAAATTCAATTGATTCACTATTAAATTCATGTCTGAATCTTGAACTGAATAAATAGTTTCAACAATTTTTTTGTTTGGGATTGTATACAAATTTTCATATATATTAGTCCAATCCTGATTATATTTCATGTTAAAAAAGAATGAAACTAATGGAGTATCTTTATTTTTGGGATATAAAGGAACTTTAAAATTTGTATTTTTCATTGTAAATGATACTCTCATTGTATTTTTTATATTTTCTCTTTTAAGTACTTTTCCACTTTTTTCATCAATTAATTTTTTTTTCCATTTATTAAAGGAATCTGCAACAATACCAATTTGTTGTGATTTTAATTTATCAATATAAGTATTTAGCTGTTTTTGTAAATCAGATTTTAATCCTTTTGAGAAATTATTAACAGTTTTATTTTTCTTCTTTATTCCTTCTTTGATTTTATTTAAATAATCATCCTTATTACTTGGCAATACAACATTTTGATTCGGAACTTTATTATTCGTATCATCCACCATTTTTTGATATTGGGCTAAATAATACATAGAGAATTGATACATTCTTTTAAGACTATCGAAAGAAATAGTAATATTTAAATTATTCATAATTATCTCAATTAATGTATCTTGTAATTTAACTTTAAATAAATACTTTATAATTATAAAACTTTCTTTTTGTTCTTCATCTTTGTTATCTTCTAATTTAATTATATTTTCTTTCTCCTTTTCTTCTTTTTCTAAATAAGATTGTATTAAACAAGAAAAATTTTTTTGGATAACGTTTTTCTTAAATACCTTTTTTGTATCATTATTAATATTATTAGTATTAATGATAATTTCGTTATTTTCATCTACATCAAGATCTTCTTCTTCTTTTAAGCTCATTTTTTGAATTTCTTCTTTATCTGTATCGTATAACCCTATATTTTTGATTCCTAATGTCACTGCCATGTTACCATCTTCATCAATGAAATATTCAATTTCGAATGATTTTTGGTCGTATATTAAATATTCTTCTGTGGTAAAATCTGTATAATTTTTTTTTATGGTAAATTTAAATTCTTTGAAATCTAATAAAACTTGCAATGTCTTTTTATTTTTGTTTATTTGCTCAAAAGAGTTTATTATTCTATGGTTATTAAATACCTGTGAATATGATAATACAAATCTTTGATACCTATTCGCTTTTTGCATCGTTTTTACTTTTGTGTCGAATTCTTCCATTCTTTTTCTTATATACTTCATATTTTCATCTTCTACTTCTGGTTTTTCTTCTTTAATATCACCACTTAATCTTTTCATGAATTTTTCTATTTCTTTTTTCTCTTCATTCTGAGCATTAGAATCAGAACTTGTCTCCTGAGCTAATTTATTATTTCCTAAATTCATATTACCTAAGTAATCTATTAAAAATAAAATCTGAAATTCATCTATTTGAAAATCGAAGGATGGAATTCCTATTAATATTTGAATATTAGGAAAATAAGGATTTTTAGTTTCAATTAAAATCTTACAAACCACTGATAAATCAAATTCCTTCAATAAATATTCTTCTCTTCCATTATAACCATTATCAAAAGTACATCCATAAGTGGTGGACATTTTTCCTCCAAGCATTTCAAATTTATATATATCAACAAGTTTGCTTTCATCTTTGATTATTTTATAATCGATTTCCTTTTTCATTCTTGGAGGTAATATACTAGTTCCAATGAATTTACCAAGGGATAATTTAATGCAATTAGTATTATTATTATCAAAAATATTCAAAGGTAAAATAATAATAGGACTATTGAAAACAATATCTAAATAAATATTACTATGACCATAATTCCCTTTTAAGAAATTATTAGCATATTCCATTTGGATATATTGACTCACTGAATCTTTAGCATAATTAGCAATTTCATTGAAATTAATACTAGTAGATAACACTTTCATCACTTTATATTGTATATACTGAATCACATATAAATCAACAATTATATAAATTCCTCTTTCTGCTTTCATTGTAAATCTCATATCAGAGCGTTCTAAATTGGGATTCATCTCAAATTCGATATCTAATATTTTTCCTTTTGTATTCACATCTCCGAATAAAATTGCTGAATAATTGGGATTGTTTATTTTATCTTGCTTGATTAATGTATCTTCTAATGTCATTTTTATTAACATTCCTTTTTTAAAAAATTCGCCTTTAAGGAAATAATTTATAAATTCTATTTCGATTATTTTTCCTTTGTATATCCATGCTTTATCTATTTTTAAAACTTTCTCGTGAATAATGAATTTTATTTTATTCATGTGAAAAATTCCAACGTAGTGTAAATATGTATCAGGTAAATTCATTAAATTATCGATTGCAACTTCAGCGTTTTTATTTTCTAATTCATTTAATTGTATTTGGTTATAATTTTCTTCGGATTCTTTTAAAAGACTTAATTCCTTTTTTAAACTCTGAATTAATTTTTCATTTCTGAAAAAAAATTTTCCTTCTTGTTCTTTTAATTTATTTTCTAATATAGTTTTTTCTTTAAAAAATCCACTTTTTTTTAAAGAGGCTGCTCTCATTAATTGAATTTGATATAGGCTAATCCCTTCTTCGATTTTTTTTAATTTTTCAGGAAATTCAATTTGTTGTTGCTCTTCATATTTTTTATGGAAATATTCCACATATTCTTTAATATACAATTTTTTATCATTTTCATTTAATTCTTTTTTATAAAATTCTTTAGCCAAACCTTCATGATAAAGAGAACTTAAATTCATATAAGATAATACTTTTAGTATAGTTTCAATCTGTTTCAAAGAAATATCTATAACTACAACAGGGAAATCTAAATCACCTATATATTCCGGTTTTAAATTTTTTTTTATATTATCATTAATTGTCGCATTTAATTTCATATCAATATTATGCAAAATATACTGATGAATTTTATCATTTTTTGAATGGACATTAATTTCACTTAGGCAATACACATAAAAATCTAATTGTTCCCCTAAATATCCTTTTAATTGACTATCAAGTGCATTATAATAACTATTCTCTATTAAATTATTAAATTCTAATTCTTCTTCTGTACTAAAACAATCCCAAAAAAGACTTAAATCCTCCATACATATTTTTTTGTAACTAATTTCCTCATATTTCAATACTTCATCGGGATTATCCAATTTTTTGAAATCAGATTTAGTCGATAATAAAGATAATTGCTTTAATATAAGGCCTAAACTATAAGGAATTTTTTTATATGAAACATTATCATCATATCTGAATACGACATCTTTTATATCTATTCTTAAATTACTCATAATTTGCTTTTGCATTCCTGCACTTTCCTCCTTATCAATCTGATTTATTTGACTCTTTAATATTTCTTGATTTTGCAATGTGGATAATTTATAAGCTTCCATATTCTTAATTTCTTCTTCTTTATTTATTTCATTGATATTTTTTTGGCGAGCATGGAAAAAAACTTTTTCGATGAAAATATCTATGGGATATTTATAAAACCTTGGCATTTGCATTTTGATTTTTATTGAACCAATATAACCATGAACGACTTCTAAAAAAGGGATGTTCATTGTTTGAAATAATTCTTTCTTTATTTTAACGTTGGACATTTGAACTTCTCCTGACCACAATGAAGCTTTTGTTTGACTAGGATCAATTTCGATGAAATTTGATAGGTAATTTTCAACAATGAAATTCAGAACTGTACTTGCCATTTTTTTTTAAATTTAATAATAAAGTGAAACTTTGATTTTTCATAAATTTATTATTATTATTTTTAATAAAAGAAATATAATAATATTATAATATAAAAATATTAAA
>NBJL03002442.1:0-11005 GCA_002087855.3 Entodinium caudatum | reverse complement strand
AATCCCCAATCCCCAATCCCCAATCCCCATTTATTATGATAAAACTTAAAAATATTTTTAATTTTAAATTTAACATAATTTTAATAAAAATAAATTTAATAAAATGAAAGGCAAAAAATTTCAGCAAAATATTAAGCCATTTCAAAAAAATAATAAAGGCCCATATCAAAAAAATAATAAAAACGAAATATCTCCTCATTTAAATGTCCTTCAATTTGATTTAAAAGAAAAAAATAATATAAATCAAAATAATAATAATTTTAGTAGAAAAACCAAAAACGTTCGAAATTTAAGTCAAAAGCCAATTCGTCCCACAAATAACATTAATATTCAAAATAATAATTTCTATTTCAATAATGTTAACAATAATTTCATCGTAAAAAATTCATATCCATTAAATAATCAAATAAATAACAATAAACAATCAAAAATAAATTCCCAAAAGCAATTAAAGCCTTTAAATTCAAATAAATACCCACTTAAACAAAAACCAAATCAGAATTTAAACAAAAAACCAAAGAATATATTATATAATAACAAAAATGAAAATGTTAAAATAAAATTAGATGGAAAAGGTGTATATATTTCAGAAGAAGAAGATATATATGAAGACCCAAATGACCCAGTGAATAATTTAAATACAGCATTAAAATATAAACAGCAAAATAATTTATCTGTTTCACAAGAAGAAAAAAATATGATAGAAACAATAAAGAAAGTAGCATCAAATCGAGTTCAATATAGAAATACCCATCAAATGTTGAAAGAAATAGGTAAAATAATGAAAGATCCTGTAGTTAGTTTTTTAATAAAAAAAGAGCCAGAAATAAAGGAAGAATCTCCTAGTGATAAATTATCGGAAATGCTTAGTAAAAAAATGTTAGAGGAACAAAAACAAAAAATGAAAGAAAAAGAAGAAGATTTATATTATGATCAATTACAAAAAAGAATAAAAGATGAAATAAGAAATAAAGGTAGCTTTGATTTTGCTAAATTGCCTGATAAAGATAGAAAGATGCTTGCACAAAGAAAAGTCTATAATAGAATAGGATTAAAAGTTTATGATGAGGGTAATGGTAATAATAGTAATCAAAATAATAATAATGAGAATATAAATGAAAGACTTGATAATCAAATAAAGAATGAGATAAATAGAGAAAAGAAAAAAGAAGAATTTTTGAATGAATTAGAAAAATATAAAGAAGAAAATGAAGAAGAAGATGATTATTTTAATATGGGAGAAATTAATAATAAAAAAATAAAAGGATTTGATGAAGAAGATGAAATAAATTATGATGAAATTAATAAAGAAAAAGAAAAGCCGACTGCTAGAAATATATTAGAAAAAGTATTGAATAAAATAGAATATAAAAATGAGCAGTTAATAAATCATAATAAATTTAATGAAATTAATAATAATCACAAAAAAGAAAATGTAAGGAAAAAAAATAAATAAAAATTTTTTGATATTTATTATTATATATATTTATTTAAACATTGAACATAATTTAAATTATATCAAATCATTAAAATAAAAGATTAGAATATTATTTCTTTTGTTTAAAAGAACCAAATTTGATTTTTAGGCCAATATCATTATTTTCAAAAAATTTAAATTCGTTTTTAAGCCTATGAACATCAAATATATTAGTAACTTGATTTTCATTAATCGAATTAAATATTAATTCAGGTAAATAACAATTATTTATTTCATCTAATTCCATATTATCTATAGTGATTTTTGCTCTCATGATATTATTATTTTTATCTTTATTTAAAATATAATATGTAATAAAAGTATTTTTTGTTTCATATTTATTCAATATATTTTCATTTTTTATCACAACTAATTTATTGTTTTTCAATCTTTCTCTTATATATCCTATGAATTCTTTCATATCTTTTTTTTCTTTAAAAACTGAAAAATCTGTTGCGAATATTTTTTCCGCCGGACCAGAAATATTTTTATCATTTAAATTGCGATTATCTCTTTTTATATTTTCGTATATAAATGGTTTATTTTGATTAAAAAGATTTGTTAATTCCTCTTTTGTAAAATAAGTTGTATAAAATTTAAATCTAAAAATCTCACATTTATCGTTTGATACTTTCTCATTTATTTCAATTTTTCCTATTTCAAAAGGGAATATATTACTTATACATCCAATAAATTGGCTTTTTTGAAAAATATCTAATATTATTTTTCCCCATTTGAAATATATATTTGGTAAATTTGGTTTATTTATATTATTATATTTGTTCCCTTTTTTATTACCCTTGATGAAACTAATAGAAGAATCAATTTCATAATTGACATATTGAATAGCGTTAATTTCTGCATTTTTTATTTTATTTAAATCATATTTACCATTCCCTGCTTTAGCCAATATTATTTTCATTTCTTGATATAAGTTACCATATTTAATAGACCTTGACTGCATTAAATATAACGTTTTAAACAAGAAATAATTTCCATCATTATTATTATTATTTAATCCTAAAGATATATTTATTAATTCATATATTAAATCACATCTATCTTTTTCTTCTAATTTATTTTCTTCATTTTTATAATAACAAGAAGGGAATAGATATGATAAAACACAATTATTTTTTTTTATTAAATTACAATTTGAATATTCAAATATTTCTTTATTTATATCATTGTTTAATAAATTTACACCAAATTTTGGAATGATATTATCAGATTGTAGCATTACTAATTTCGGGAAGCCTAATAATATTTGAATCCTTTTTAGTACAAGTTCATCTTTTATTTCAAATATTGCAAAAATTAATTTCATTAATTTGATTTGATTTTTCCTTATTTTATCATTATCTTTTTCTTTTAAACAATACTCATATAAATCCTGGATTATTTCTATATTGAATTTATTTGATAGTTCTATATTATTTTTTTGGATTTTATTTATTATAATTATTAAGCTCTCAATTGCCCAATCAAATAAAACTTGAAAGAACCCTATATTTAAATACTCTTTCATTTCTTGATTAATAGTTTTACTTATATCAATTATATTTTTCTTTGATATATAATAGTCAAATATTTTACAGATTTCTTCTAAATTTTCTTTGCTTTCATTATTTTCTAGATTTGTTTTATAAAACAAATCCAGGAAAGAGTTTTTATCTAATTGTTGTAATTCTGCATTTGGAAAATATGTGATTACTTCATATAGTATTTTATATAAGTAAATAGATATATTTTTTTCTTTATTAATTATAGCACTAATTTTTTCTTGAAAATCAGTTTTTGAAAAAATGTTTAGTGCTTCATTGTTTTTAATTATTATATGAATTAAATCATATAACTTTTTATTTAATTCTTTTATTTCAGTTTCAGTAAATATTAATTTCATATTTTTATCAGAAAATAATTTTTCTTTAATTTTTCTATATACCTTCGTTTTATCACTGTCGAACAAAAAATCTTCGTATATCGAAGCTAAAAATATTTTATCGATTATATTAATAAAACTTTTTATATATCTTTCATCAGGATTTATTCTATTATTTTTATTGTTATAAAAATTGATAATTAAATCACTGAATATATCAATTAAATCTTTAATTTCATAATAAGTTACTTTTTTATCTTTTAATTTGAATGATTTATTATCTATTATATCCATAAATATTTTTATTAATTCATTATTCACATCTATTACTTTATTTCCATATATATTCTCATACGTTTTATTATCATCAAGTATTTCTAATAAATATTGTTTTGGTATATTTTCTTTAAAGATTGTCTTCATTGGCTTTTCTTGGACTGATTCATAAAACAATATATATGCAGAATCACTCTTATCCTTTTTATTGAATTCTTCTTCATATAAATTAAAATCATATTCTTTTACTGAAGAATCATCGAATAAATACCACTTATTATTTTCTTTGGATGTTTGTATTAAACTTATATAATGTCCTCCAGTAGCAGTTCCTTTATGAATATTTATACCTCTAAGATTGTATTTATAGTAATCTTCATTTACTTTATTATTTTCTTTACTATAATTTTTAATATTTAATTCAAGTGGAAAATCGTATTTCGAATTTATTTTTTCTAATTCACCTTTGTTATTATATATCATTTTTTTGAGATGAATAACTAATATATTCGGTAAAGAAGAAATCATTAATGATTTTTTTAATTTTACTTTTTTATTACATTTATCACAATTATAATCATCAATTATTTCTTCGGAAATATAATTATCTAAAGATTGATATATATCTTTAATATCTTTAACTTCCAAAGAAATTGATTTAAATTCTTCTTCTCTAAAAGAAGTATTACTGCATTCACTACATATTTTTTTTACTTGAAGTTTTCCACAAAATAAATCTTCTATTAAATTTTTATATTCTGTATTTTCCAATAAAGTCTTAATTGAATCTAAAAAATGAAGATAAAATTCACTACTATCTAACATCTGATTAGGATTAATCCTTTCACCAAAAATTTTTATAGAAAAGATAAAGTTTTGTGGAATGAAATCGCCAAAAGAAGAGAATGATAAAAATGTGAACAATCTTTGTGTTTGATGTAACATATTATCGTCATCAGTTAAATTATATGATTTATCAGGAGTTTTATTATCATTTGCTGATAAAATTGAAGATTTAAATTTTGATATCCAATAAAATTGTTGCATTATTGAATTAATGTAGCAAAGTGAGCCTATATTTTTAATACCTACATAAGGACATGTTTTACTGATTCTTTTATTATTTTCTTCTCTTACTGCATTATAAATATTATATTCTTTGGATTCTATATCTGTTAAATTTTTCAGACTTGTAATTAATTTTCCAATTATTTTTTTATCTCCAGTATTATTTATATTATATGATTTAAAACTTGCCATTAAAAAATCAGGGATGTTTTTGTTTGGTTCATTATTGTTAATATTATTTTTAGAATTAAATATTTCTTCTATTTCTTTTTTAACATTATCATAAGGAAGGAATTTATCCTCCTTATTTTCTATTAATAACTTATTCTTAAAATTATTAAATTTTTCATATTTTTTTCTTAATTTTGTCGCTTCTTTCTTACTAATTTGTTCGTAAATTAAATCATATAAATTTTTTTGATTATATCTACCTTCCATTAATTCATCTCTAAATTGTTTTTGATTCTCCAAAAACTTTGAAATTATTTGCATAAATCCATTTTGTTTAATATTTGAAGAATCACTATTCAAAATATTATATAATACTTGTATTATTGTCTCTTTTATTTGATTTTTTAAATTGACTTTGCTTATTGCAGTACCCCATAAATTATTGAATATATATAATAAAATTAAATTCGATTTTATTTCGCCAAAATTTGTTAATATTTTGGAAGTTAAATCTATTAAATATAATTGAATTTCTTCTGTGTATGAATTAATCTTCATTAAACCTCTAATATATTGCTTATTTTTTTGCGAATCTTCGGTAAAAATAAAATTAAATATTTTATCAAGTAATTTACTTTTATCAGTATTATTTTTGATATCTTCATAAATTGCTTTATGTTTGAATAATAATGAAATAAATAAAAAAAAAGATTTATCGATTAATTCTTGAATTACTTCTATATCCTGGTTTTCTTTGATATAATAAATATCTAAAAATTTCATTAATTCAAAAAATAATTCTTTATAACTTTTTTGTTCGTTTATTTCATTTGAAAGTTTATTTGTTTCTATAAATTCTTTTAATGAATTTTTTTCAAAAGTAATTTCTTCTTTTTTATAAGTAAAATAAATATTGTTATAAAAATTATAAATTCTATTGATTAGTTCTATATTTTTTTGATATAATTTAATAGCAACATATTTTCTTTGTAGCTCTAGATTTTCATTCGGCATTTTATTTAATTCTTCTAAATTCTTTATTGCATAATCTATCAAATCTGAATAATTTTTTTTCAAAAATTCTATAAAAAATTTATTTTTCAATTCAATATTATTTTCAGGATTATATAAGTCACCATCTTTTTCAAAGATTTTAATTTCTTTAAAATTGCTATTATTACAATTCTTAAATTCAACATCCTCAAATATACTTTCTATTATATGCATGACATATAAATTATATAAATATTCATCTTTTCTTTTACTAAATTTCATATTTTCTGCTGTATTAAAATTCTTTAATATATAATCATACATTTTTTCTTCTGTTGATAAAAAGAATATAAAATCATGAATATCCTTGTCTAATGAATTTTTATATTTTTGTTTAAATATATTCATTAAAAATAAATTTTTATTTTCTTCAGTTTCATTACTTAAATAATACCTAGGTAAAATTTTTTTTTCTTTAATTTGTGGTATTGTACTCAAATCATTTCTTAAATTCATATTTTCAATATTTTTCCACACTTTTTCTTTATCGCCATTAGTTATACATAAATTATAATAATTTATAAATTTATCTAATAAAATAAATTCCAAATTATCCGAATGCTTTTTCAAAAAAAACCAAATTTTATTACTTTTTTCAGTAAATTGTTTTTCTTTTTTCCCTGATAATATATTAAAACAGTTTGCTAAATCAGTTTTTGTCATTTTTTCTTTTCCTTTTGAAAAATAATTAAACCAATTTTTCAAGACATTTCTAAATTTTTCAGTTAATTTATTTTCGTCTAATAATATCAAATTATTTTTTTCTATTTCTTTTTTTGATATTTTTAATGATATTTTGTCAAATTCATTCAATGTTTTATTTTGCTCTTTTTCATTTATAATATTATTATTTATATAATACACTACATTTTTTGTGTTATCATTTTCGTTTAAATATTGATATACTTGGTTAATTGTACTATTTCCAAAAAAGTATAAATCTTTCATTTCATCCTTTTTTTCTTCGAAATTTATTTTAATTATATTTTTTTTGCATAATGAATAATGAGATTTTACTTTAGTTATGAAATCTTTTTCTGATTGTGTTATTATATGTTTCAATAAATATAATATATTCATATTCTCTTTTAAATTATATTGAAATATTTCTTTACATTTAGTAATTAATTGCTTTATATTGTTATCATCTGTGCTATATAATTGATATAGGATTTCACACATTTCTTTAATTATTTCCTTATTTTTTTGGATATTAAAAATATTCCAAAATTCTTTAATATATAATATATTGTTCATATCTTGATTTAAATTTTTAATTATCAAATTATTTTTATTAGAATATTCTATTCTTTTTTCCAAATAATTTATCTCTAGGAATAAATTTATATAAAAATCTGATTCTTCTTTTGATATGAATTCTTCTTTTTCAAAATTATTTTTATTCATTAAAAGTTCTTTAATTATTACAGATTTATTTTCTATTATTTTTTCTTCTAATATTTCTTTCTTTATAAATTTAATCAGGGTATTTTTATCAGGATATAAATAATAAATTTTGGACAAAAATCTTATTTGTAAATTAAGATTAGGTAAATCCATATTTTCTAATGAATTTAATGAATCTTCTTTATTCATATCGAGTTCAACATTAATCCCGATTCCTTTCTCTTTTTCTTTTTGTAAAATAAAATTATTAGTAAATTTTTTATAAAACCTAGATAATTTATCATGGGAAAATTCATTTTTATTTATATATCCTCTTTCAAAAATGGTATTAACTAAAAAATAATTTCTTTTATTATTTTTATTATCAATAATATTATCAAAACATAAATTTATTATATAAGACCTGATTTTTTCATTATTTAAATCTATTTCATCATTATCTTTTTCTTGTTGTTGAATATATTCACCTATTTTATTCACTTTTGTATTCATTATAGCATTATAAAATATTTTCAAAAGTGAAATATTTATATCATCCATAATTTTTATATATTTTATAATTTATCAGCATTAAAATAATTTTATTCACTAACTATTTATTATTAATTTATATTTTTAATCTTATTTATTGGGGATTGGGGATTGGGGATTGGGGATTGGGGATTGGGGATTGGGCCCAATCCCCAATCCCCAATCCCCAATCCCCAATCCCCAATCCCCATAATCAGCCATATTGTCTTTTGGATTTAATAAAATTAATTTAATTTCAAAATAAATTTCAAAAATGTCAGAAGAAATAAATGAATCCCAAAATAATAATAAAAACGCAAAATTAAATCAAGATATAGCAATACCATTTGTAACATATAACGAATCAACCAAAAAATTTATAATAAATAAAGAAGCCAAAAAAATAATATCAAATACGAAAAACAAAAAGATAGGTATAATAAGTTTAGTAGGAAAATACCGCACAGGGAAATCATTTTTATTAAATAAAGTATTAATTAATAACATAAAAGAAGGATTTCAAGTTGGCCCAACTATAAAACCTTGCACAAAGGGAATTTGGCTTTGGTCAAATCCTTTGATTATAAATAAGGGCAAAAAAGAAGAATTTTCTGTATATTTAATTGATACAGAAGGTCTAGGTGCTTATGATGAAGAAATTAATCATGATAGTAAAATATTTCTTATAGCATTATTAATAAGCTCTTTATTTATTTATAATTCTATTGGAACTATTGATGAAGCTGCTTTAAGTAATTTAAGCTTCATTTTAAATTTATCGAAATCTTTAAAATTAAAAAATGAGGATAATATTGATATAAATGAAGATAAAGAACTTGCTAAATATTTCCCTACACTCTTTTGGGTTCTTAGAGATTTTACTCTTAAATTGGAAGATTCCGAAGGAAATAAAATAAATCCAAATCAATATTTAGAAAATTCCTTGATAGAACAAGAGGGCAATACTGATGTTATTATTGAAAAGAATTTAATAAGAAAAAAAATAAAAAATTATTTTATAGAAAGATATTGCTTTCCTTTAGTTCGCCCAGTTGAAAATGAAAAAGATCTCCAAAATTTAATGAATTTACCAGATGATAAAATAAGAACCGAATTTTTATCACAAAGTATTAATTTAAGAAAAATGCTATATTCTAAAGTATGTCCCAAAAATTTCGGAAATAAAATTTTATCAGGAGAAATGTTAATTGATCTTTTGGAAAGTATAATTAATAGCATTAATAGCGGTGCAATCCCTGTGATCGAAAATTCTTGGAAATATAT
The DNA here is from genome assembly GCA_002087855.3 of Entodinium caudatum. Lineage (NCBI taxonomy): Eukaryota > Ciliophora > Litostomatea > Entodiniomorphida > Ophryoscolecidae > Entodinium > Entodinium caudatum. The sequence goes on along the minus strand of NBJL03002442.1, from coordinate 1,877 downwards.
AACTGATAATGAATGCATTAAAAATATTAAAATATTCGTTGAAAAATTTAGTAAAAATATAATTAATTTTCAAAGTAAACAAATAGAAACAGATAATTTTTTTGGAGAAATGAATAAATACAATGAAATTATCACAAAAGAAATATTAAATGAATTTAATAATATGTGCATCGAAATGCAATTTGATGAAGATGAAATTAAAAAGTATTTGGATATATTAAAGAATAATATAAAGCAAGAATACAAAAAATTAACACAAGAAAATATAAATTTATTAAAAGATAAATACAATTTAGAATTAAACAAAGAACTCGAAAATATTTTCAAAGACAAAGAAAAAATATCAAAAATGAATTATATATCTTTCATTAATGAATTATTACAAATAAAATATAAATTAGATTCCACAATTCCTGATTTCTTTCTTAAGCAGCAAATTGCTTTTGATAAAGTAATAGATTCAATCAAAAAATATATTGAAGAATTTTTTATAAAAGATAAAAACAGTGTTGAACAAAAGATAAATAATTTAGTCGCAAAAAATGTGTTATTAGAAGAGAAAAATAAGAAATTAAATGAGGAGTATACTAAGGATAAAAATGACTTTAAAAATACGGTTAATAAATACAATGATATGTTTATAGAAAATAAATTAAAAACAAAAACATTGGAAGAAAAAATCAAAAACTTCGATGAAGAAAAAAGAATATTAAAAGAAACATATGAATTAAATGTTGAAGAAAAAAATAAGGAATTAAAAGATGTTATTAATAAATTAAATTTAGAAATAAATAAATTAAAAATACAATTAAAAACAAAAGAAGAAGAAATCCTCTTAAATAATTTAAATAAAGAACAAGATATGGCATTAAATATTCAAAAAATAGACTTTTTAGAAAATGAATTAAAAGAATGGAAGTCAAGGTATAATTTAGAAAATAAAGAATTATCAGAAATAAAAACTGAAAAAATACATTTAGTATCAAATGTTGATAAATTGAAAACTGAAATTAAAAATTTAAAAAATAAAATAGCAAGTTATGAAACAAATAATGAAAATAATAATGAAAAAAATAGCATGAATATGACTATTACAGGGAAAGGATTTTATAATAGTAATGGATTAGGTACAAGAGCAGGAAATAAACTATTAATTGAATTAATGACTGGACAAAATTATATCAAGGATTTTTTAGATGAAATAAAAAATAACACTGAAAAAATATTGGATATTAATAAAACTATTTTAAATAATGTCCAACAACAACAAGAAGCAAGTAAAAATAAATTAAATGATAAAGATATTATTAATAATAATGATTATAATATCAATAGTGATAAAAAAATAAAAAGTAATGAAATAAAAGAAAATAATGATATACATAAAGAGTTTTTTTCTTACGAAAAAAATACTAATTCAGATTTTGATTTATTATTAAGTAATAATTCAAATATAATAAAAAAATTGAATTATAGTAATAATAAAGAACCAAGTGATTCATCAATTAAAATAAAAGTAATAAATCACATTTTAAAAAAAAATAATTCAGGCAAGCCTTATATAGATTATATTTGTGAAATAAAGCATAAAGAAAAAGCAAAAAAATTACATCGGAAATTTAAGAACTTTTATTCCTTGCATAAATCTTTAATCGAATTTTTTAAAGACAAAATAAATATTCCTGATAAAGATAATCTATTTAAAGAAGAGAATATTAAAAATTCTTTACTTGAAAACAAACAGGAATTCTTAAATAATTATATTGAGGAAATTTCGAAAATAAAAGAAATCAAAAAATGTTTAATTTTTCAAAACTTTTTTGAGTTAAATTAATATTATATTAATAAAATATATATTATATTCATATTTCAAAAAT
>NBJL03002403.1:8802-20004 GCA_002087855.3 Entodinium caudatum | reverse complement strand
AATTCCCATAAAAAATTTAACGAATAAATTAAATAACTAAAGATTTAAATAAAAAAATATCTTCTGATGAGAATTAGTTATCCAGAAAATATATGAAGACAACTTTGGACACCTCTGAAAGATTTTTTAATTCAAAAGCATAAGTTATTAAAATTTTTCTTATTTATATTAGTATATTAAAGCAAAATAATATTATATTATATTATTATTTCAAAACTTATACATAATTTTTGTATTCATCGTCTTGCTTGATATTATTGATTCCTTCTTCATCTAAATAATTTAAAATATTTATATCTTCATTTAATCCTTTTCTTCTTCGAGTTTTGATCAAAACCTCCCTTGCTAAAACTAAATTTGTTGATGGTTCTAAAGGAAAATAGTGTATATTTTTATCTAATGGATCTCCTTGCATAGTCTGAAAACCATTAAACCACATCATACCAAATGCTTGACCAGCTGTAGTTGTTCTTATATCAGTTTCTAATCCAAATGAATCCAATGCAGGTAAAACAAACCTAATAATATAGAAAGGAGTTCCAGGCATAGCTATTTGACTATTAATATGCCCTCTCCTTCTCAACAATAAATCTTCAATTACTCTTATGCATTCATAAGTGCAATGGGCTTCACCTATTAACATTGGTTCCATAAGTCTCGGGCAAGCAGTTACAAAAGATGAATAACAAGCTCTTCGAACCATTGGAATTATTTGACTGCTTCCTTTATATACAGGATCTTGGCATATTTCAGAAGATAAAATTTTAAATTTAGAATTAACTATTGGTTCATTAATTAAAGGGCCTTCTTTACAAGTCCAATCAAATCCTTGAATAATTTCGTTTTTCACTGAGTATAAATTATTGGTATCATTTTCCATAGGCAAAGTATAATCAATTAATATATTTGAACCTTGATTAAAAGCCCAGATTGAATTAGTTGTGAGTTTATCCCATTTTTTTTCGTTTATTAAATACTTTTTAAAAATATCCAAATTTTCTAAACGTGTCTTTCCTTGACTTAGGTTAAATCCTTCTATTTGTTCAAAATTTAAATCATGAACGACTTCAGTGTTCATTGGTTCAGCAATAATTCCTATTTTATTTTTATTATTTAAAGATGAAGAATTACATTTAAAAGAGGATGTTTCTAAAATAGTTTCTTTAAAACTAACAACGGGATCACTTACTTTTATTTCTATATCACTATATATATTTCTTAAATCGTTTAATATATTATCGAAATATAATTCCCCTGTTCCCATGATGACATTTTCACCACTTTCCTCCACTTTGGTTTTAGAAGCTGGGTAACTCTGATTTATTTTTCGGAGACCGTCAACCATTTTTGGCAAATCTAAAGGATTCAAAGGCTCTACTGATACTTTCATGAAGGAATATTCAAATAGTAATGGCTTAAATATTGCTATTTGATTCATATATTTTTTATCATATTCTACTATTGTTAAATTCTTTGATAAAGAAACATCACTTCCATCGATTAAAACGAAATTACCTAAAGGAACTTTATTAACATTTATTTTATATCTTGTTTGATGAATTTGTAATATTTTTATTTCGTTAATATAACTATCTTCTGTTTCTTCCAAAGTGAAATTTTCACCCATAATTAATATCTTCATCTTTTGCTTTATTGTTCCTGATAAAACCCTACCGAATAAATCGAAAGATAAATGGTCATATTTATGATACAATTTATATACGCAACATATAAGAGGACCATCTGGAGATGATTTTATTATTTCTTGATAGAAATCTGTGTTTCTGTTTCCGGTATATAAAGTTGATATTTTCCTTTTTGAACCTAATTCACTATCACATATACTTTTTGAACATATATCTACTATACTATTATAATGACCATATACCATTGTTAATATCTGAGTTAGTAGAGGATTTGGGTCATCCTTAAAATTAATTCTAGATATATCTAGATTATTAAGATTAAATCCTTTTTTTAAAAATTCTATTAATTCATCTTTTTCTTCACTAATAGTATAACCGATTATTTTATAAAAAGGTTCAAGAATATATTTCACAAATGTTCTTTTTTTATCATCTCCAATCATTTCTCTAGTAAATTTATTATTTTTTTCATCATAGTAAATATCTCCATATAATAATTTAGCAAATTTTTTATAATCGACATTTAATTTATTTTTATTATTCTTATTATCATATAATTTATGCGCTAAACTTTCCAAAGAAAAAATAACATTATATTTAGCGGCGGCAAATAGAACATTTCCTGAATTAGGATGTATAAAATATTTTTTGGTTTTATCCATATTATATATTTCATTTTCAATAACTATTTTATTAAATTCATCAATAATGAATTTAATTTTAAAATAGGCATCATTAGGTGGAATTTTCAATTCAAGGATAAACCTATCAATTTTATTTAATAGAATAATAATATCTAAATTTTCTTTAATGCATTCTTTGATAACTTTCTCTGTCTGTAAAGTAATGCCTTCTAAAATATCAATAACTATAATAGCACCATCGACCATTCTCAAAGCACTTTGAACTTCATCAAAAAAATTGGAATGTCCAGGAGTATCAATAAAATTAAATAAATAGCTTTTCCCTTCTGAGTTTTGCAAAACTAAAGATATAGGTGAACTTTTAAGTGATATTTTTCTTTTTTGTTCATCTTCTCTATTATCCAAATATTTTATTACATTATAATTATTATGCGTGTAATGTATTATCATATCCATAAAAGTTGTTTTGCCATGGAGTAAACTTCCTACTACTGCGATATTTCTGATTAATTTAGGTTGGGTCATAAGATGTGATAGAAATTCTAAATTGAAATTCAAATTGGGCATTTTAGTTTCGAATAAATCTAATTTATTTTCCTTTTTTGGCGAAATAATTGGAACTGTTATTGGTTGAGCGTCTTCTTCCATGACTAGGTTTTCTATATTAGGGAATAATTCATCTGCGTCTTTGTATAATTCTTTTTCTTCGTTTAATGTAACGTCATATTTATTTTCTGGGCTAATTATTTGATTTGGATTTATATCAATACCTTGAATACTTGGGTTTTTCTCGGTTTTTTCTTCTGATATATCATCTTCGTTTTCTTCCTCATTTTCGGAATATTTACTGTTATAATTTAAAGAGCCTTGTTGATTTATATTCTTTGATTCATCTATATCATCCTCATCTTCTGCGTTTATTTCGGGCATGTTTGGCCCGATATAATTCCCAAATTCGTCGTAATTTTCATCCATTTAAAAATAAAATAAAATTGAATGTCTTTGATGATTATTTAAATTTAATATAAATTAATATTTAATTGTCATTATAATAAAATATAGTTAATATTCTGTTGGGGATTGGGGATTGGGGATTGGGGATTGGGGATTGGGGATTGGGCCCAATCCCCAATCCCCAATCCCCAATCCCCAATCCCCAATCCCCAATTTTTTACTTTATTTAATCAAATTTTTTTATTAAAATAAATTATGCAACAAGAAAAATAATTCATTTAATATATATTAACAAATTAAATAAATGTTGAAAATCCAGAATATATTATATATAATTAATTTCTTAATTTTTCTTTCAAAAGAAGATATAATTAAAAATCCATTTTTAATCACAAACCATGGAAACCCAATAATGCTTCAAAATTCAAATTATTATTTTATTTATACATCAGGAGAAATTGTTATAATAAATAGAGGAACTGGACAAATAGAAGCAACTTCAACATTTGGTACTTATGCAGATCCTTATATTTGGATTGCAGATGAATCAAATAATTATTATATATTTGCATCAGATGTAATGTATAATGTTCGTATACCAAATAGTTATACTCAAGTTGCAAAGCCTTCAATATCTTATCCCACAAGTACAGAATATATCGGATACATGAAAGAAACTCAATTTGAAAACGAAAATGATTATATTGGGTGTTTAGCTCCTGTTGAATCAAATGAAATTATTATTTATGGAAAAAGTGGAACTACTAAAATTATTTTTTCTTTCTTGAAAAAGTCTGTTGCATATACAGTGGATTTAGGTAGTTCAATATCTGGATTTGAAGATAGAATGTCTTGCAAAGTAATAGCAAATGGGCAATATATTTGCGCTATAATTATTAGTAATAAAGTTTATGTTTTATTATTTGCTCATGTTGTTAAAAATAAACTTTTAAATACTTACGAATTGAAATTAGTAAACACGATAACATTTGGGGATTTATTAAGTTCTCATACAAATATAAATTTGTATGATATGAATAATCCCACTTATAAATTAGCTTGTGCAATGAATATCAATACAAATTATATGGAATGTTTATATTTTATTACCACTTTTAAAAATACTTTTGTTTTAGTTTTATGCAATAATGAAGCCTCAATTTCAATGAGTTCAATTATAATGAGTTTTCCTGTTGATCCTAATAGTAATGGAGAATGCGTTTTAAGTGGTTTAGCGGGGGAATTATTAATTTGTTGTGCTGGAAAAGATAAATTAAAATGCGCTCGATGCAAAAGCAATTTTAATTATATAGACACATTTGATTTGGATTTTCCAGGGGATAATTCAAGGATAAGTATTTTTTCAGATGGGTTAACATATAGTTCTATTTTCTTTTTGAATGATAATTCTGGTGAAAAAGTTTATGAATATACTATATATCCACCAACTTGTAAGGATCTTAATTTTACTATTATTGTTCATCATAGTATTAATGAAAATAATGATGGGAATGAAGTTGATTTAAGCACTATTTTTACAAGGAAAACAAATACTATATATTATTTTGAATTTGAAACTATTCCTGAAGATTATGGTGATTTATTGATAAATAATGAAACTGTAATTTTAGGAAATAATAGTAAATTTATACTTGAGGAAAATACTTCTTATATTTTAGATTTTATTTCTACAACAGATAATGTAGTTGATAATTTTCAAATACCATTTAAGATAACAATAGAAGAAACATATTCTGCAAGTTGTACTATGAATTTAACCATTCTTCCTTGTTATGATTCATGCAGTAGATGCTCTAAAGATAAAAATTCTTCAACATCAGATAATCATAATTGCTATGAAGATAAATGTAAACTTGGTTATTATCCAGCTCCAATAGTAGTAACAAATTGCTTTAATGAAGATCAAAAAGATCCTCATTGGTATTTAGATTACGATACAATGCGTTTTGCCATTTGTGATGATAACTGTTCAACCTGTTATGGCCCTTCTCCAGATAATTGTTTAACATGTTATTCAAATTCAGAAAAACCTGATTTATCTTATTTACTCAATAATAAATGTACAAATCAATGCCCAGAAGGAACTTATCGTGTAATCCAAACTGGAGGATATTATAAATGTAACAAATGTTATCAAAGCTGTAAAACTTGTACGCAACCTGGGAATTCTTTTACAATGTTGTGTGATTCTTGTAATGAGAATAATATTAAGTATAGTACTAATTGTTATATTGAATATGATAATAAAGAAAAGACTTTTTATAAACCTGAAAGTACAACAGAAATTACCAGCTGTAGAGAATTATTAGGATATTATATTGAAGAAAATACTTATGAATGCGTTATTTCCATGCCTAGCACTGGATACTTTTTGGTCAATTCTACCACTGGTCTTTTTGCTAAATGTCATTCAGACTGTAAAACTTGTAGTAAAAATTATACTGAGATTAGCTCAAATTGTGATACATGTATTAATTCTGAATATCATCTTTTAGATGGAAATTGTATAGAAAATTGTCCTGAAGGATATTATTCCACTACTTCTAACGGATTCAAAGTTTGTAAAAAATGTTATACATATTGTAAGACTTGTAATTCAGGAGCAGAGTATAATAATATAAATATTTTAACTAACATGAATTGCTTGACATGTGCAAAAGGTGAAGATCCTAATGATGCAAATAATTTAATAGAAAATAAAATACAATCAGAAGCAAATTGTTTTCCTATAATAACATATACAGAAGAAAAAATAACTTTTGATATTTCAAAATTAGGAACAGGAGAAACAGAAAAATCTTGTCTTGATTATAACAAAGTAATATTTTATGGTACATATATATGTATTACAAAAGAAGCAAATTATTTCTATGTTTTAAATAATGAAGAAAATACCGGAGTAGTAAAGAAATGTGATATATCTTGTGCAACATGTAATGGTGAAAAAAATGAAATAAATCAAGATACTAATTGCATAACATGTTCGGAGGGGTATTATAAAACTCAAGATTCTAATACAAATTGTATCTTAGAAAGTTTAATTCCTGAAAATTATTTCAAAAATAATTCTGATAATATTTATTATAAATGTTATACCTATTGTAAAAAATGTAATGGTGATTATATAACTGAAACTGATAATATGAATTGTGTTGAATGTATCACAGATTATTATTTTGTCTATGGGACAAATAATTGTTATGAAATGAGTTATAAAGATGAAAACGATTATTTTTTCTCAGAAAGAGATAATAAATTTCATAAATGCTATTTTTCCTGTTTAAAATGTAGTCAACTTGAACTTGATGAATATAATCACAATTGTGATGAATGCATATCAGGATTTTACTTTGAATATAATACTCAAAATTGTTATAATATGTCTGTTTTAGAACGAGGATATTATTTTGACAATTTTACAATAAATGAAGGAGAGGATCCAGTGTTTAAAAAATGTTATGAAAATTGCAAAACTTGTAATGATACAAAGGTTGGAAATAATATGAATTGTATTTTATGTAAAAATGATTTTTACAAAATAGATGGAACTAATAATTGTTATGATGATTCATTAATTGAGCAAGGATATTATTTAAAAGATGATATTTTTTATCCTTGCGAAGAAAATTGTAAAACCTGTTCAAATTCAAAGACAACAAATAATAATATAATATCAAATAATTGTCTATCATGCGACTTTACAACAAAAGGTCTTTATTTAGTTTCAGATTTAAAAAATTGTGAACAAGAATCTTATAAAGAAAATGGATACTATCTTAAAGAAAAAGAAGATGATCCTAATACAAAAATATTTTATAAATGTTATCTTTCATGTTCTTTATGTGATAAAGAAAAAGAATTTGACACATCTACTAATCAAGATAATCATAATTGCTTTAAATGTAATGAGAATTATTATCCTCTAAAAAATGATAAAAATCCAAAAAATTGTTATAATGAAGAAGAAATGACACCTAATGGATACATATTAGTAAGAAATTATTGGCAATTTTGTCATGAAAATTGTGAAAATTGCATTGATAGACCTGATTATGATTCAAATAATAATTTAATTAGTCAAAATTGTATATCATGCTATGGTGACTTACATTTTATTTATAATACAAAAGATTGCTATGACGATTCAATTTTAGAAAAAGGATATTACCTAGATGATAATGACTTAATGTATCACAAATGTGATATCCAATGCAAGACTTGTGAAAAATATAGCACGCCAACAAATCCAAAATGTACCAAATGTAATGCAGATTTAAGTTATTATCTTGCTTATAATAAACCAACTTCTAATTGTTATAACCAAACAACTATAACAGCTGAATATATTTTATCCCAAATAGAAGATCCAATTTCAGGAGAGACAATCAAAAAATGGATGATATGTTATAAAACATGTAAAACATGCAAGGATTATGGAGATGAAATAGAAAATAATTGCTTATCTTGTATCACTAAATATTATTTAATATATGGAACTAATAATTGTCTTAAGCTCGATGAAGCAGAAAGTAAAGGGTATTACTTTAATACAACTTATGGACAATTTGTTAAATGTGATAAAGCTTGTCTCACTTGTAGTAATGGCTTAGTTGGAGATAATACTAATTGTAAAAAATGTAATGTAAAAGATGGGTATTTTCCTATAAAAGGAAAAGGGAATACTAGATGCTATAGTAAAGAAACTATTGGAGAAGGATACTTTCTTAATAATGTTCAAGAACCTTATGTTTGGGAAGAATGCTATGAATTATGTTCTTCTTGTAATTATAAAGGAAATAAAAATAGAATGGCTTGTCTTTCTTGTAGAAGTGATATAGTGAACGAAGAATACAATAAAACAATTTATTTAAAACTTTCATATGGTAATTGTAAAATAGGTTGTCCTCCAAATCTTTTCCTCACAAAGCAATTAGATTGTGTCAAATCTTGTTTAAATGAAACCTACGAATATATCCCAAATGTCACTTGTGTGGACACCTGTCCAGAAAATTATGTATTAAATCCCGAAAGAACTCGTTGCGTTTTTTCAACCTTTTCTGGTACAACTTCGCCAGGTGAACTCAGGGATATAATATTTTCCAATATAACTTCCTTTGTTGATCCAGATTCAGTCATTAACGGTACAAATTTCAAGGCTCAAATAATATCCTCAAGTGATATTGATCCGATCGAGCAAATAAAGAATGGTATATCTGGTTTAGATTTTGGTGATTGTATTGATACTTTAAAAGCTAAATATAATATTCCAGAAGATGAAGATTTAATTGTAATTGAGATAGAAACAAAAGAGGATCAAGAAAAAAATAAGGATTTAAATTATGAAAAAGATTGTGTAGATTTAGGAAAAAATGTTAAAGTTTCAATTTGTGATAAATATGGTAATATTTTGGATATGTCTTTTTGCGATAATGAAATCACGGTTATGAAATATGTAGGAGATGTTGACAATATTGATTTAAATACTGCTATGGATTATGCTGAACAAGGTATCGATGTTTTTAATGCTCAAGATTCGTTTTTTAATGATAGATGCCATCATTTTAAAAGTGATCAAGATGTTATTCTTGGGGATAGAAGAGAAGATTTTTATCAAAATGTTAGTTTTTGTGATGAAGGATGTACCTATAATGGAATGGATTTTACTTATATGATAGCAAAATGTTCTTGTGATGCTGGTAGTATGCAAGATGAAAATGTTAATTTGGATGAATTGGATCCTGAAGCTAAAAAAGGCATTACCTTGAATGATTTAGCTAATTCATTTACAAGTGAGCTATTTTCATTTAACATTGATGTAATAAAATGTTATAATTTAGTTTTTGATTTGGAAATTTTAAGGCAAAATCAAGGATTTTTTTCTTTTGTTGTTATGATAGGATTACAAATAATTTTTTTGGTATATTTTTCTATAAAAAAATTAAAGCCTATCAGGAATTATATGCTTGTTTTTGAACCTTTTAATCCAAATATAGATCCTCCTAATCCTCCAAAACATAATAACACAAAAACAGAACATTCTTTAAAGAAAAAACTAAATATTTATGATTTACTAAATCCTAATGATGATAATAACAAAAACTTAAGTAAAAAAGAGCAGGAATTAAGAAAATCCATATTAATTAGTCATTTATTGAATAAAGATAAATTTAAGAAAAAAGAAAAAGACGAAAAAGATAAAAATAATGATGATGCCTTAGTTGTTCATTATGAAAATAGTGATGATAGTAGTGATGTAAAATCAGACGAAAAAAAACAGAAAGATAGTGAATTCAGCAAAAGTTCTGATTCATATTCTGAATATAAAAGAAAAAAAGAGCAATCTATAATAAATTATCTAAAATATCATAATCAAGCTAAAAAAATAAAAGATGGAAAAAGCAAAGAAGAATCAATTCAGAATAGTAAAAGTATTAATTCAAAAAAAAAGAAAAATAAAATACCTAGTTTAAAAATATATAATAGAAATGAAAAAAGTCTTAATTCTAAACATATCTTTTCAAAAGAGACTATATTGGGAGAAAAATCAAAAAATAATAATCAAAAGAAAACAATGACTTTAGAATCTAATGATAGTATTGATTTTAATGAACTGAAAAATTATGGAAGTTTTGGAAATATCAAAAAATATAAAATAGGAAAGAATTATTCAATAGATAAAAATAATTATAGTATTAAAGAAAAATATAATATAGAAGATGAAAAAAATTTATCAAAAATTAATTCAGAAAATACTGAAAGTGACCATGATGATAATAAAAATATTAAATTATCTAAAAAAAGGAAAAGAAAATTAAAAAATAATAAAAGAACATTAAAAAATGCCTTAAAAAGTAAATCAAGAAATTTAAAAATAATAACTTCAACAGATGGATTACAAACAAAAGATAAAATGAATCATCTAAAAGAAAGCAATTCAGTTAAATATTATCACAAAAATAAATTTGATAAAAATATAATAAATACAAAAGCAATGAATGATTTAGCAAATCCAGAAGAAACGAAAAAGACAGAATCCGAACTTAATAAAAAAGATAAAAATATTGGTAATATGCGATTAAAAAATAAACGAGTGAATTATTCATATACCAGAGAGGAATTAAACGATATGGAATTTGATATAGCTTTAAGTGCTGATAATAGAAGCTTTTGCTCAATATACATTTCTTATTTATTAGAAGAGCATATTATTTTTAATACATTTTTTACTGACTTATATTTAGAATTAAGATCTATTAAAATGAGTTTCCTTTTATTCGGGATACAAATAAATTTCTTTTTGAATGCTTTATTTTACACAGATGAATACATTTCTGATACTTATCATAATGATGGTGTTCTTGATTTTTTTTCTTCTTTGCCAAAATCTATTTATTCTTTCATTGTCACTTTAATCATTTCAACTTTGTTAAAAATGCTTTCAAGTAGTAAAAAACAATTAAATAAAATTATAGAAGAAAAAGAAGATAAGGAAGAATATTTAGCAGCTGTTGATAATGAATTAAATAAATTAAGTAAAAAATTAACATGGTTTTTTATTATTGTTTTTATTTTAGGAATTTTTTTTTCGTATTATTGTGCGGCTTTTTGCGCTGTGTATACTAATTCTCAGAAATTTTGGCTTATTGGTTGTTTGGAATCCGTTGCTCTTGATTTTTTGACACCTTTTGTGATTTGTTTTATTCTTTGCAGTTTGAGATATATTGGATTAAAAAAAAGAATTAAATGTTTTTATAATTCGGCAAAGTATTTGGGAATTATTATGTAAATAATTCCAGGTAGAAATCATATTAAAGTAATTTTGTTAATAATTAGTATAATTTCAATATAACCTTGAAATGCCGATACGATGTAAAATATAATTTTTTGTAAATAATATATTTAATATTAATAAATTTAAAAATAGCTGATATTTTATA
>NBJL03002395.1:0-11164 GCA_002087855.3 Entodinium caudatum | reverse complement strand
TGACCGAAATAATCTAAAATTAATATTTTTTCATTTTAATTAATTTCAATTGATTTCCATAATACCAAAAAACAACCAAAATATGAAATTTTGCAAATAAATATTATTTTATAAATATATATTTATAATTTAAATTATTTTTAGTTATATTTTTCCGCCTTTTAAGAATATTGGTTAAAAATTTCAAAAGCATTTTTAGAAAACTAGCTTTATTCTCTTATTAGGTAACCAATATCTTCATCTTCTTCTTCTTCTTCTCAATAATTACTTATATTTTTAGCTTATCATTGTTTAGTATAAATCTTTCTTTACGAACTTAAATAATATAATCAAAAATTATGTCGACACATTCTTTTATCTTGATTGAATATCAATTAGTATTATTATCAACATATATTTCCATTAAATATTCTAAGAATAATCCATTCCTAATTTTTTTCATAACAACCATTAATTTCATCTGATAGTTATTACTTTCCTTCTTTTGAAGTTTCATCAATTTAAAAGGCATTACTATCATTATATTTTCAATTTATATTAAATCCAGCATTTAATTATCCATCAGCATTATCACCTCCTTCAATTTATGTAATTCAACCTTTTTTGGCTCAGGCGTATTTAGATCATTTTCAAATTCCACAATTTTTTTAAATCAGCCAAATCTGTAGTACATTCAGGAGAAAACCTTATTCCAATGAATGGAATTCCTCTTTAATTTTATCAAACATATAATTCATATAATCTCAACTTTCTTATAATAAATCTTTCATAGAATAAGTTATATTACTAATAAATATTAAATCTAGATAAATTATATTGTTTAATTATCTAAAAAGCCTCAAATAATTTCATAAGTTTTTAAAATTCTTCTTCCGAATTATTATATTCTATCAAATTCTTTATTTAATCCTTTGGTATATTCACAGTGTAGAAAATATTTACCTTTATCATCAGAGTTTATTCTATTTGAATGTTTAATGAAAATATTCTCTGATTTCATTTATGGTGCCTATTATAGAAAAATTTTTCACTCATTCAATATTTTCAAATATTGATTCGATAAATGACGTTTTTCTTAAATATTTTTTTAGCAGATAAAATTTATTCTTCAAACGTTTTAAGATCATTTGGAATATTAAAAGAAGGAAAACCAATAACATCAAAGACATCAAAAAATTGAATTAAATTTGATAAAGAAATAAAAATAAAAGAACAGGATAATAAAAATGAAAGAGAAGTTAAATATGAGGAAAGATTAATTAAAGTATTAATATTAAAAAATAAATAGATGATAGAATATTTAATTCTATCAAAATTGTTTTGTTTTATCCGATTTTTTTATATAATGAAATTAAAAAAATAATGACTGTTCTGAGAAATAGGTTGAAATAAATTTTTTGGCTAAAACATTCAAATTATTTATTTTAGCTGTATTTCTCAAATGTCATGTCTAAATTTGTAATTATTTTTATTAATAGTATTTAAACTTTTCCGTTTGAGTAATCGCATACATCGAAAGAATCTTTAGATTCTTAACTGGTTGCTTTATTTTTCATGATTTTTTCATCGCTTTAGAAAACTCGTTTTGTTAAGTTAACATAGTTATTTTCATTGAAGTATTGCTTTAATTAGCTTAGCGAAAATCAATCGTTTTTTATTAATAAAATTACATTTTATATAAAAAGAAATTTAATTTTTGCTGAATTATTTTTGCTTAAAATAACTTGGGTATTGGTGGATTTAGTCTAATTAACGTTTCGACTTTCAAAATCAAGAATCCCCAAACCGATAACTCAAGCTTGATAATTTTAAAAATAATTATTTTTTTAATTTTATATCTTTAAAAAATAAAAATAAAACATATGAAATTTAAGAAGCTAGTTTTATTTTACGTTTTAGTGATATTGTTTATATCATCTGCTGATATCCTTGGTGAACAAGTATCAAATTTTAAAGAAATAGAGCCTGGAGGAAAGTTTGGACAGAACCAAAAAAGAAAATTATCTGATAGCAATTATATTACCGTTAAATATTTTACAAAGACAGAATATACTTCATATAATACTACATATAGAAATGAAATAAGTTATATAATCAATGAAGATAAAACATATAAAATGACTGATTCTTTCACTATAGAGGAAAACAATTCAATAGAAATTCATTTTTCATCACCTGCAACAACACTATATCATTTTTTTGCAGTCGACGATGATCCAAATGTAGTAAATATAATTTCGATTGATTTTTCTAACTTTGATTCATCATCAGTTACAAATATTGCTGGAATGTTTTATAATTCTAAAAATTTAGAATCACTAGATATATCCAATTTTAATACTTTATTGGTTACAAATTCAGAAATGATGTTTGATGGTCTCGACTCAATAAATTATATAAATCTTTCTAATATAATAGATAATAACCAATTAAAGTCTGCACTTTCTCGATTCTTAAATAATAATACTGATCATAATGTAATTATATGCCAAAGCCAAACAATTATAAATAATACAAATGCAATTTCAACATGTGAATATAATAATTATATAATAGCTCAATATGATTCACAAACTAAATATACAAAATTCCAAAATAATTATAGAAATGAAATAAGTTATATAGTGAATGAAAATACAATATTTAAAAATTCTGAGACCTTCACTATTCCAGCAAATAGCTCTATAGAAATTCATTTTTCATCTCCTGTAAAAAGTTTGAATTACTTTTTTTCTCGTAATTCTGATCAAAATTCAGAATATATAGTTTCTGTTGATTTTTCTCATTTTGATTCATCATTATTAGAAAGTGCTTTAAATGTATTTTATAGTTGTCATCTATTAAAATCTATAAATTTTTCTAATTTTGATACATCTTTAGTTACAAATATGAATCAAATGTTTATGAATTGTGAGCAATTAACGTCCCTTGATTTATCAAATTTTAATACTTCTTTAGTTAGAAATATGCAAAGTATGTTTCAAAATTGTGAAAAATTGGAATCAATAGATTTATCAAATTTTAATACTTCTTCAGTTAGAACTATGCAAAATATGTTTTATAATTGTAAACAATTAAAATCACTTAATTTATCTAGTTTTGATACATCTTTATTAATTGATATGTCAAGAATGTTTTATGCTTTAGAGCAAGTCAAATCACTTGATTTATCTAATTTTAATACATCATTAGTTATAAATATGAATAGAATGTTTTATAATTGTACACAATTAGAATCACTTAATATATCAAATTTTGATACATCATTAGTTACTGATATGAATAGAATGTTTTATAGTTGCAAAATATTAGAATCAATTGATTTATCGAATTTTGATACATCATTAGTTACAGATATGGATAGGATGTTTTCTGATTGTAATAATATAAAATCACTTAATCTTTCTAAATTTAATACATCATTAGTTACTGATATGGCGGGAATGTTTATGAATTGTGAACAATTAGAATCACTTAATTTATCCAATTTTAATACTTCTTTAGTTAAAGATATACAAAGTATGTTTTCTGGATGTAAACTATTAGAATCTGTCGATTTATCAAGTTTTAATACATCATTAGTTACAAATATGAATCAAATGTTCATGAATTGTGAGAAATTAATATCACTTGATTTATCAAATTTTTATACTTCTTTAGTTATAAATATGCAAAGAATGTTTTATAATTCAAAAAAATTACAATCACTTAATTTATCAAAATTTGATACAACTTCAGTTATTAATTTTTATCAAATGTTTTATGGTTGTGAAAATTTAGAATCACTTGATTTATCAAAATTTGATACATCATTAGTTACAAATATGTATGGAATGTTTTATAATTGTTCTAAATTAGAATCACTTGATATATCCAATTTTAATACATCATTAGTTACAAATATGTATGGAATGTTTTATAATTGTTCTAAATTAGAATCACTTGATATATCCAATTTTAATACATCATTAGTTACAAATATGTATGGAATGTTTTATGGATGTTCAAAATTAGAATCACTTAATATATCAAATTTTAATACATCATTAGTTACAAATATGTATGGAATATTTTATGGATGTTCAAAATTAGAATTACTTGATATATCTTATTTTGATTTATCCAAAGTTACAAATTTACAAATTATGTTTGAAGGTCTCAGCTCAATACAATATATAAATCTATATAATATAAAAGGTAATGACCAATTGAAATCTCAACTTTCTCAACTTTTAAATAATAATACTAATAATGTAGTTATATGCCAAAGCCAAACAATTATAAATAATACAAATTTAATTTATTCATGTGGATATAATAATTATATAATAGTTAAATATAATAAAGCAATTTCTTTTGAAAAATTTAAAACTAATTATACAAATGAAGTGAGTTATATAGTTAATGAAAATAAAATTTTTAAAATTACTGATTCCTTCAATCTTTCTTCTGGCAACCCGTTAGAACTTCATTTTTCATCGCCTGTAAAAAGCATGTTATACTTTTTTCATGGTGATAATGACCTTAATTCAAATCTTTTAATTTCAATAGATTTATCTCATTTTGATTCATCATTATTAGAAAGCACTGCTTATATGTTTTATGGTTGCATAAATATAAAATCTTTAGATTTTTCAACATTTAATACATCATTAGTAAAAAACATGTCAAATATGTTTTATAATTGTAAAGAATTAGAATCACTTAATTTATCAAATTTTGATACATCATTAGCTAATGATATGAATGGAATGTTTGCACTATGTACACAATTAAAATCAATATATTTATCAAACTTTAATACATCTTTAGTTAGAGATATGGGAAGTATGTTTGCTAATTGTGGACATTTAGAATCAATTGATTTATCAAATTTTGACACATCATTAGTTACCAATATGGAAGCTATGTTTCAGGGATGCCAACAATTTGAATCAATTGATTTATCTAATTTTAATACATCATCACTTACAAATATGGGTTATATGTTTGATAGTTGTTATAAATTAAAATCTCTTAATTTATCTAATTTTGATACGTCATTGGTTACAAATATGTATATAATGTTTTATGATTGTAGACAATTAACATCACTTATTTTATCAAATTTTGATACTTCATCACTTAAAGATATTAGTGGAATGTTTTCTAATTGTAGAGTATTAGAATCACTTAACTTATCTAATTTTAATACATCATTAGTTACAAATATGAATAGAATGTTTTATAATTGTAGACAATTAACATCACTTATTTTATCAAATTTTGATACTTCATTAGTTACAAATATGAATTGAATAGAATGTTTTATGGTTGTGGTCAATTAAAATCACTTGATTTATCAAATTTTAATACTTCTTTAGTTAAAATCATGGAATATATGTTTTATGGCTGTTCACAATTAGAATCACTTAATTTATCAAATTTTGATACATCATTAGTTACAAATATGGATAGTATGTTTTATAATTGTTCACAATTAGAATCACTTGATATATCAAAATTTGATACATCTTTAGTTAGTGGAATGCAAAATTTATTTTATGATTGTAAGAGTTTAAAATCACTTGATTTATCAAATTTTGATACATCATTAGTTATTGATATGGATAATATGTTTAAAAATTGTAAACAATTAAAATATATTGATTTATCTAGTTTTAATACATCATCATTAATTCACATGAATAGTATGTTTATGTCTTGTGAACAATTAGAATCAATAGATTTATCAAATTTTGATACATCATCAACTGGAGATATGCGAAATTTATTTTATGATTGTAAGAGTTTAAAATCACTTGATTTATCAAATTTCAAAACTTTATCATTAGAATATATGGATTCTATTTTTTATGGATGTTACTCCTTAAAATCCCTCGATATATCTGGTTTTGATTTGAGCAATATTAGAAGTGTTTCTAATTTATTTGTCAATTTAACAAATTTGAAATATATTAGTTTAAATGATATTATAACTTCTCAACTATTCTTAAATGAAGTCAATAAATCATTAAATAATATAGATAATTTAATTGTCTGTCAAAATTCTGAAATAATAACCAATCCCAATGTATTACAAATGTGCTGTTATTTTTATGATATCAAAACTGATTATTGCTACAATTCTAGCTACAAAAATTATATAATTGTATATTTCGGACAAAATCAATCTGAATATAATTCTGGTTTCATAAATAAATATAGAAACAAAATTAGATCTATTATCTATGAAAATTCTACATCAGGAAAAGATGACAAGTTCATTATAAAACCAGGTTCTAAAATTGAAATTTATTTTACTTCTCCTGCTACAAGTTTAGAATCATTTTTTGAACAAATTTAAATACAACTTTATTAAAAAGTATGAATTCATCTTTTTATGGTTGTAATTCTTTGGAATATTTAGAACTATCAAATTTAGATATATCAAATATAATTAATATGGATTATTTATTTTACGGATGTACTTCATTAAAATATATGGATTTATCTAATTGGAATTTGAATAATGTTGAATATATAACAAATATATTTTATAATTTAGAAAATTTAGAATATCTTAATTTGAGTGATATTCAAATATCTTCAGAATTAATAGAAAAAATAAATGAAAATAATTTTAGTAATAATTTAATAGTTTGTCAAAGTTCTGATATAATAACAGACTCAAATATTAGAAAAATTTGTTGTGATTATAATTTTGAAACTCATTTATGTCAATCTTCAAATTATATCACATTATATTATAATACAAATTGTAGTTATAAATACGGTTTTAAAAATGATTATAGAAATGATATAAGTTTCATAAATTATTTAAATAGAACATATACTGATAGTACTGAATTAAATATAATATTAGGTACTAAAATAGAATTACATTATAATAATCCCATTACAAATTTAGAAAATTATTTTTCAAGAGATTATAATGGTAATACTATTTATATAGAATCAATAGATTTATCTCATTTTGATTCATCTTTAGTGACTAATATGGGCTATTTATTTTACAAATGTTATTCATTGAAATCAATTAATTTCTCAAATATTAATACATCATTAGTTACTGATATGCAAAGAATGTTTGTAGATTGTTCAGGATTAGAATCACTTGATTTATCAAATTTTGATACTTCTTTAGTTACAATTATGAATACTATGTTTTATAATTGTTCACAATTAAAATCAATAAATTTATTAAGCTTTAATACATCTTTAGTTAGAGAGATGGGTTCCTTATTTTATGATTGTAGACAATTAACATCAATTAATTTATCAAATTTCAATACATCATTAGTTTATAATATGAATAGAATGTTTTATAATTGTAGACAATTAACATCACTTAATTTATCAAATTTTAATACTTCTTCAGCTATTGAGATGAGTTATATGTTTTATTATTGTAGTAAATTAAAATCACTTAATTTATCCAATTTTGATACATCATCAGTTGAATATATGGATAGAATATTTTATGATTGTTTACAATTAGAATCAATATATTTATCAAATTTTAATACTTCTTCGGTTATAGATATGCAATATATGTTTTTTTCTTGTAATCAATTAAAATCCCTTGATTTATCAAATTTTGATACATCATTAGTTACAAATATGCGCTTAATGTTTCATAGTTGTTATCAATTAAAATCACTTAATTTATCAAATTTTAATACTTCATCATTAGTTTCTATAGATAGAATTTTTTATGGATGCAGCTCATTAAAATTACTTGATATATCTGGTTTTGATTTTAATAATATTGGAACTGCTTCTAATTCATTTGTCGGTCTATCAAATTTGAAATATATTAGTTTAAATGATATTGTAGCTACTCAAGTTTTCTTAAACGCAGTTGAGAAAACATTAAATAAAACAGATAATTTAATTGTTTGCCAAAATTCTGAAATTATAACCAATCCCAAAGCAATACAAATGTGTTGTGATTATGATATTATAAATGAATATTGTTATGATCCGAATTACAAAAGTTATATAATTGTATATTATGGACAAAATGAATCTGTATATAATTCTGATTTCATGAATGATTATAGAGACAATATTATATATATTATTTATGAAAATTCTACATTAGGAATAGATGACAAATTCATTATAAAACCAGGTTCTAAAATAGAAATTTATTTTTCATCTCCTGCTACAAGTTTAGAATCCTTTTTTGATAAGAGATATGATAAAAGGGCAGGTAATATAATATCAATAGATTTTTCGTATTTTGATTCATCTTTAGTGACCAAAATGAGTTCTTTATTCTATGGATGTACTACATTGAAATCGATTAATTTCTCAAATATTAATACATCATTAGCCACTGATATGAGTTATATGTTTTTTGGTTGTCCAGGATTAGAATCACTTGATTTATCGAATTTTGATACTTCTTTAGTTAATAATATGAATAATATGTTTTCTAATTGTACACAATTAAAATCAATAAATTTATTAAGCTTTAATACTTCTTTAGTTAGAGATATGAAAAGTATGTTTTATTATAATATTCAATTACAATCACTTAATTTGTCAAATTTTGATACTTCATCAGTTATAAATATGCAAAATATGTTTTATGGTTGTGAACAATTAAGATCACTTAATTTATCCAATTTTAATACATCATTAGTTACAAATACGCATGAAATGTTTTATCGCTGTATACGGTTAACATCACTTAATATCTCCAATTTTGATACTTCATTAATTACTGATATGCATGGTATGTTTTATTACTGCGAGCAATTAAAATCACTTAGTTTATTAAATTTTAATACATCTTTAGTTAGAGATATGGTGAGTATGTTTTTCCGTTGTCATCAATTAGAATCGCTTGATTTATCGAATTTTAATACATCTATAATAAGAGATATGCGATATATGTTTTATAATTGTAGACAATTAAAATCACTTAATTTATCAAATTTTAATACTTCTTTAGTTACAAATATGAATAATATGTTTTATAATTGTGCACAATTAAAATCAATAAATTTATCATATTTTGATACATCATTAGTTACAAGTATGAATGATATGTTTTCTGGTTGTGAAAATTTAAAATTACTTGATATATCTGGTTTTGATTTGAGCAAAATTAGAAGTTGTTCTAATTTATATGCTAATCTTAAAAGTTTGAAATATATTAGTTTATATGATATTATAACAACTCAAGTTTTCTTAAATGAAGTCAATAGAATATTAAATAATAAAAATAATTTAACTGTCTGTCAAAATTCTGAAATAATAACAAATCCCAATGCATTAAAAATGTGTTGTGATTATGATATCGAAACTGATTATTGTGAAAATACAAATTATATAAATTACATAATAGTATATTATGGACAAAGTGAATCTGAATATAATTCTGATTTCATAAATAAATATAGAAACAATATTAGATATATTATTTATGAAAATTCTACATTAGGGGTAGATGACAACTTCATTATAAAACCAGGTTCTAAAATCGAAATTTATTTTTCATCTCCTCTTACAAGTTTAGAATCATTTTTTGATAAGAGGTATGATGAAAGGACTGGTAATATAATATCAATAGATTTTTCTCATTTTGATTCATCTTTAGTGACTAATATGAGTTCTTTATTTTATGGATGTACAACATTGAAATCAATTGATTTGGCTAATATTAATACATCATCAGTTACTGATATGAGTTATATGTTTTATAATTGTAGGTTATTAGAATCGAATGACCTAAGTGATTTTAATACATCAAAAGTGACAAATATGGCTTATATGTTTTATAATTGTAGAGGATTACAAAGTCTTAATTTATCCAATTTTAAAACTTCAAATTTGCTTAATATGAATTCAATGTTTAGAAATGCTATCAATATAGTTACAATTGACATATCTAATTTCGATACTTCTAAAGTTACGGATGTGGGCTATTTATTTGCTAGTTGCCGTTCTTTAAAAAATATTTATTATTTATCAAAACTAGATTCAGTATCTATAATCAATAGGGTAGGAATGTTTGATGGATGCATTTCATTATTTGGGCCTGATAATCCTGATTATCAAGAAGGCTATAATGATACAGAATATAGCACCGATAATTTAATATATTCTTCAACAATTATTAATACAGAAAATATTGCAATAGTTCTATTGGGATTTAGTAATTATACTTTAATAGATTTGAGAATTACTTTTAATATTTATTTCTTCGCTTTAGAAAATTATGAATTTCCTCAAATATTGAATTTTACTTCTGTAATTACTTATAATTCTATTTTAAGAATATTAGATGATGAAAATAATGTAAACTGTGAAAAACAAGAAGTAGTAAATGAAAATAAATTAAAATATAAATGTTCAATTGATGCAAAAAATTCAAATATAAAAAGTATTGGTCTTAATAAAGATATAAATTTCGAAGGAAATAATTTAGATTTGATTATTTCTCCTTTGGCTTCAGAATATATGAATAATTTAGAAAATCTTCCAGAACAATATAATAATTTATTCGAAAATGCAAATATATATTCATTACAAAAATCAACATTAAATCAAAATGAAAAATTATTTAACATTACTGGAATAATGAATGAAGATCCTAATTTTGAAGTAAATAAAAATATAACATTGATTGCCAATACTGATTCTGAACAAGATAACAAAGAAATAAATTGTAGGATTTTAGATAATACTTTAGAAAAGTATACTTTAAATTGCAGATTAAATGATAATACCAAATATGATTTGAATAATTCTTTGTCGGTAATTGATAATGATATATTGCTTGTAAACTTTGAAGAAAATTCAATTATTACTTATGGTACTAATACAAGTCAATATAATAATTACAGGCGTTATTATAAGAAGAAATCAGGATTAAATGCAGGTGCAATTGTTGCCATTATTTTAGTTCCTATCGTTGCCTTGGCTTTGATAATTGCTGCTTTCACTTTCTTTAGAAGAAAAACTAGTGATAAAATTATGATTGAAGGATCCTCGAGTAATATCCATTTTCAAAATAAAATTAATTGAGTAATAGCATATTAAGAAATCTTTCTGATTTTAACAAAGTTTATAATCGTTTATTAAAGCAAGGTTCTAATGAAGATGAAATGGGAGGAAGTAATAATTTTTTGGCGAATAAATTAGGATC
>NBJL03002360.1:0-11274 GCA_002087855.3 Entodinium caudatum | reverse complement strand
AATCCCCAATCCCCAATCCCCAATCCCCAATCCCCATTGTTATCTAAATAAATAAAATAATATATTTAAAAATTTATAAAATAATAAAAATATTATTAAATAAAAACATTTATTTGCTACAAATCTAAAATATCAACTTTTGGCAACAAATCAATACTGACTTTAGAATTAGAAAATCTATATAAAGTTTTATTTTTATCCTTTTTGATAAACTTATTATAATCATTAAAGCATCCAAAACTTTTTTTATCTTTTAAATTATTACCCTTATTGCTCAAAGATTTAAGATTAATAATATCAGTCATTTGAGAAGGTGTTTTAGTGCTATTTTGACTAGATATATTAAAAGAATTCATTTTATATTTTTGCTTTGTTGTTGAAACACTTTTAATAAATGAATTATTTTCTATATCTTCTTTATAAACAAGCGGAGAAATATGATTTATTAATTTTATTAATATAGCATATTTTTGTTCTGGTTTCATTTTTTCGAAACTAAATTTTTTGAAATCATCAATATTTAAAATTATATTTTCGATATTTTTATCTAATTCATCTTTATATATTTTTTCTAAAGCTTCATTATACATTTTCATTATACGCGAATATTGACTATTGATTAAATCTAATTTATCTTTATAAAAATGAGAAGAATCCTTATATTTTTCTCTTTCTTTAAAGAGGAATTCTATAATTTTATCTTTGTTTTTATTTTCTAAATAACATTTAAAACTTTTATTATCAGTTTCATATGTTTCTTTAGTTTGATTCATTTCTTTAATATCCTTATTTGATTCAGTATTTATTATTTTTTTAGGAGGGATTTTAGCTATATATTTCTCTTTTATAATTTTCAGAATTTTTTCATTATGTGTAAATCCTTTATATTTTTTTTTCTTTAATTTAATAACATTTGCATTTAATATATTTTTATCAGGTTCCGTTAATAAATTATATGATTTTTGTTCTTTCTCTGTTTTATTCTTTTTATCAGAAGAAAGTGAATTATATTCTTGTAAATAATTATTATTATTTTTTTTGATACTTTTTAATTTATTCTGAAAGGTATTATTCTTTTTCATTAAAATATCAATAACCTTCTGGTAAATATACAAATCTCTATTTAATTGCAAAATTTTAAATTTTAATTCTTGTCTTTCTTTCAGTAAATCTTCAACTTCGACTCCTTGAATTTCAATTTCATTTACTAATTCTTGTATATGCAAAATATTTAATTTATTATTTAATTCACTTTGAGTTCCATTTTTTGCTCTTTCTTCTTCATTTCTTTTCAAGAACTCAATCATCTTCCTTTTATAGTTGTTCATTTTTTTATTATATTTTATTTGCATTTCTTCCAATTTAGTTTTTTCTATCCATTTCAATTCTTCAATGTTTTTTTTTAGTTCGTTGTTTTTTATATACAAAATATCATTCAACTTTTTGATTCCATTGAAATTATCAACTTGATGTTTTAGACTTTCTGTTCTTAAATTAGTCTGAATTATATCCTGATTATATATATTATCTTTTAATCTTAATTCGGAACGGAAATTGGCTCTATCTTTTAATAAAGAATCTTTTAATGAATCATATTCGTTTCTCATATTTTTGAGATTTTCTTCAGTCACTGATAATTGAGTCTCTTTTGACTTGTATTCTTGAATTAAAGTTAAAAGGTCGAGAATTTTCTTTCTAAGACGACTGTTAATTTCCTGTAAAGAACTGATTTCTTTTCTTAAGTTGAGTATCTCTTGTTGATTTTTGGATAATTCTACTTTTAATTTCTGAAATGAATTTGGGTCCTTTTGAGCAGGGTATTCTTCTTTTAATGATGTATAATTTTCTTGTTCTGTATTATTTTGAAAAGAAAACATTTTTATATTTTAATTTATATTTGTTATATAAAATTTTATTAAAAATATTTTATTTATTAATTTAAAATGAGGGATGGGGATTGGGGATTGGGGATTGGGGATTGGGGATTGGGGATTGGGCCCAATCCCCAATCCCCAATCCCCAATCCCCAATCCCCAATCCCCAAATATTATATAAATATTTATTATTATTTTTAAAAATAAAATAAATTAAAAAAATAAATAATTAAATTTATTTCTTTTCTTTCCTAATATTTTCATTAAATTTATTCCTCAATTCACTCGCCTTTGTTTCCTTAAAGACACTAGTTTTTTTAATTTCAGGAGGTTTATAATCCAAATGCGACCCACGGACTTCAAAGACCCACTGAACTTCTTCAGTTTCAATAATCAACTTTCCAATTTTAATTTTACCATATTCCACCGGCAAATAACATACTACGAATTGAGTTCCATCTCTACCGCTTTGATCTAAAATTCCTTCCCTTGGCGAAACGCTGAATTCACTGGAAGAGTCATGTGAAAAATACGCAACGAACTTTGCATCCTTGGTAAAAATGTTTTGTAACTTAAAAGCAACGAATGATTGTTTATTTAAGGATGATTTGATATGAATTATATCATCAGGATCTGGCTCGGTTGATTCGAGAATGATATTGTAAATCCATTGACCTCCGGATTTTTTCCTTAGGACGAATTCGATATCTGTTTTAAATGGTCTTAATGGATAGAATTTAATATCTAAAGGCAATTTGCTTAAATTCTGAGGTTCATTTGGTGCTTTTTTCTGGTCAACGAAATTAATACTAAGACATTTATTAATTAATGACTTATATTTTTCTTCTTTGATATTTAATATATAAACAAAGTCACTAAAGTCGATATCTTTTTCTAATAAATTAGATAAGTCTAAATATATCTTTGTTTCAAATATTTTTTTGGCCTTTGTCTTGAATGTGAAATCTATTCCCTTAGATTTAACTTCTGTTATTCCTTCAATCGGGTATTTCCAGAAAAGTGTTTTACTGATATAAACATACAAATCAGCGTTATATTTAGTTAACATTTGTGGATTAAAAGTAAATGAGATAGGTAATACTTTATTTGGATCTAAAGGATGTTTAGTCTTTTTTAATAGTAAAGAAAAAGCTTGTGGGAATTTTTCACATTTTAATTCAATAGTTACTGTTATTTTTTCATTTAAAGGATTCTTGAAATTAATTTGCCCTGAGGCTACGCCACCGACGAAGGTTCTCACGTAAGTTGTTTCCATCGCAGTTGGAGGTATTCCTCTTCCTCGTAATTGATATTCCCATTTTCCTATTTTTTTTGTTTCGAATCTGACTAAGCCTTCTTCATCACCGTCTAATGTGGAAGGAGTGTATCTTATCAATATTTCTTTTTTAACGCCACTTGGTAAGAAAATCTTTTCTTGTAAAACTTTAAATAATTTTTCATTACTCGAATACGATTTAACTTCGATTTCTTCCATAGTCGGGTTTTCAAGCATTACCGGATAATCTTCATATTTACCTAATTCAGCTTTTATTATTTCACTGAATATTACAGGTTGTTCTTCACATACTAATTTTAATTTATAAAGAAATTCACCAATCCTGTCATTATATATATGCAACATTACATTTTCCCAAACGCCGACTTTCAAAGGCGCGAAAAGTAATTTATAAACAACAGTGGAATTGGCATTAACTTTAACATCTTTGTCTCCGAATAAGAATAAATCCGAATCAAAATCGATTCTGAAAATTACACTTTCATTAGTGGGATTCTCTAAATTAATTTCAATATAAATACCTTTTCTGATTTTAGTCCTCATTTCAATAGTTTGTGGTTGTATTTGTGTTTTTGCTTCTACTCTGACAGTGTACCATTTGTAACCTTTATTATCGTCTCTGAAAATAATACGACCGAAATAAATTTTACCTAATAAAGGTCTTATTTTCATTTCATAGGAATAAGGCAATTGAGCCTTTGCCACAAAGGTCGAAAGTCCACTTATGACATCATCCAAATCAGTTTCAACTGTATAAGTCACATCTCTTTCTAAAGGATTATCTATTGTTATTATTTTTTTGACGCTTTCTTTGGCATTTATATTAGTAATTTCTATATTGCCTTCGGCTAAAGGCTCTTCAACATTTCCTATCAAAGTATAAAAGTATTTCTCACTCGTGAAATTATTTATTAATTTCAGCATACCATTTACATTAATTTTTTCAGTAGGATTGAACGTTAATAAAATGTCGGCAATGCTGTGTTTAGGAATTCTCTTATCTGCTTCGACTCTGAAATACCCGTTGGTTTGTCCTGTGATTTCAGATTTAATCATCCAATCTTTATCACTTTTGTTATCGATCGGAATTTTTTGGACAATGGTTTCCTTCACTGGGCAAAAGAATTCTAAAGTGGCCTTAATTTCTTTCGGTTTTACATCCACGTATAATTTATATATCCTAATATCATTAGGTTTTTCTATATTCGTAAGTATTATTTCACCTTCATATACCATGCATACTTTCGAAGAAAACTTGACTTTTAACCACATTGTGTTTTTCTTATTATTAGAAGAACTTGGTATCATCATTGAGTTTTTATTTCTCAGTTCAGGAGGAGGCTCTGGTATAGAACCTGGAGAAACTGTGCTTGGTACTGAATAAAAGGGTTTGGTTGATTCAACTGAGAAATTCATTTTATCAGGAGCTGGTATTAATTTTTGTTGAAGTAATTTAGTTGTCACTGGTTTCCCGTTCCAAACTGCGTTTTCTATTGGTCGTAATTGCTCAACAGCATTTTTGAGATAGTTATTATCTACATTTAATTCCAAGTAAAATTCTTTTAATTCATCAACATTGCACGTTTCCTCAATTGTTTCTTGTCTTTTCGGTACTGGCTTTTCCACTCTTCCTTCTATAGTATATTGAAATTCTCCTACGCTTTCTTTAGTAAAAATGACATTGCATTCATAAGTATCTAATTCAACTGGGAGGAAATACACAATTAAATCCGCTGTTCCTTCCGGGTTATTAAATTTAATAGTAGATTTTCCATCTTCTTCTCTTCGTAAGAAAAAGACTCTATAAATTAATTCCGAACCTGATTGCTTATAAACGCTTTTTCCTCCCTTTTTCTTAATAGCCACTCCTTTTCGTTTTTGTTCCAATCTTACTTCGAATTCACCCTTCTCTTTCGGGAAAGGTAATTTAACTTGTAATTTATAAGCAAATTGACTGTATAAATTAGTTGAAATGATTTTATAATCAATTGACCTTCGCCCAGTTATATTTGAAGTTAAATTATACACTATAGGAGCTGCTTGGGAAGCCCAGCCAGGTTTGCGATTAATGAAATATATTTTCCCGTCGACTTTAGCACTTAATTTAGACTTAAATGTTATTTGGTATTCGAATTCTTTCCCTGGTTCTATTTTAGCATCGAGTAAACCTGGAGGATGAATAAAGCAATCACTTCCTTCGTATTTAATTGCATATTCTAAAGTTTTATTAGTTGGATTTGTTAATGTGATTGCCTTTATTACACTGTCACCTAAAATACAAGAAAATTGGATTGTGTCTTTCGGGTAAAAATGTTGCAAGTTCTGGAAAAGAATTGTTAAAAATAAAACCATTTCTCTTGCATTTGCTGGACTCGTTGGTGAAATCTGGAAATTTTTAATATGGGTGTAAATCCCGTACTCTTTAAGTATATTTAATATCATTCCATAACTTATTTGCTTTGCGTCGTTATTATTAGCTTTTCTTTTCATGACATTTCTTTCTTCTTTTGGGAAAAATGAAAGAATTATTGCTGTTAAGAAACTCGAATCAGAAAAATCTTTTGAAAATGTTATTGCAGTTCTTTGCACTGTAGGGTTTATATATTCGAAACAAGCATTTGCCCATCTTAATAAGAGTTGTTCGGATGATGTATATACATTTGAAGCAGGAATACGAGCACTTGAATATTTTTGTTGGATTTCCGGAGGAAGATGTCTTATGACTTGGAGAAACTTTTTATGAGTTACTCTTGATAAATAAAATATTTTCAAAATTTGGTAAACTAATAATATCCAAGACATTTTATGATAGTAACGCCACTGTATCGCTAAAGTTTTGCTCTTTTCCCATTTTGGATCTAATACTTTCGCTCTTGAAGCATCTAATGAAATGTATCTTTTATACATATTTAAATCTAACAAATATTCAGGAAATACCGTATTTAAACAAGCACCGCATTCTTGTAGAAATCTAATAAGTTTACAATATTGCTCTCTTATTTGTAAAGCTCTCTTATTTAAATCGGCTTCTAAATTAACTATTTTATCAGGCGGTTCTTTCCCTATTAAATTTTTAATTAAAATATATATCACTTTTCCATTATCTCTAACTATATCATCCGGGAAAACTTTAATAATATTATTTTGTTTAAAGCTATCATCTAAATGTATTTTCTTTAAATATTTCTTCACCATCTTGCAATTTTGTTCTATTACTAAGGAATTTATTTTATTATAACCTAAAAATGCAGTTGAATTCTTTGCAATACTACTACCCATGTAACTCGAAGAATTTTTATCACTTTTTTTATCGTCATCGTCATCATTTAATCTTTGATTTTCTTTCTTATCACCTAATAAATCTTCATCGCCTTTGAATAAAGTTTTTTTAACATTTATCGCTTTAGTGTCTTTATCTTGGATAAAATCATAAATGTTCTTTTCTGTCCTTTGGAAAAATGAAAAATTAGTAAAAAGACAATTATCACAAGTTCCTGCGACAGTTATTGGAAATTGTTGTCCTTCTTTATCAAAAAAGATTAATTTAGTAGTAAATGTTATTGGTTTATTAGTAAGCATTTTAACTTCACCTTTAAGTTCATTTTTAAAGACACCTATTGTATGGTTTTTTTCGAGCCAATTAAATTCGATAGGTAATACACATTGAGGATAAGACTCGAATTGAAAAGAAATTTCTTCATTTTCATAACCTTCATTCTTTATTTTGAATCTTACTGTACTTTCGAATCCTAAAGGAACTATAGGTAAAATTAATTCCCTTTTATCGAAGTATAATCTCGGCAATAAACCTTCACCTTCAAGTCTTATAATTTTATCAGTGATATTTCCATCTTCATCAGTAACTCTTAAAGTTACTTGGGATTTATACTCTTTTTGGGCATGAGGAGTGAAACTTAATTTAATAGTTACAAATAAGTCTTGATGCGCCGGGATTTCTCCTTTTGAATCTATTATATTAAATATTCCTTCCTTTAAAAAATCATCGGTTAAAATAAATTCCCATTTTAATGATTTATTATGTTGAACGCTTCCGATTTTGATGTCCTTATATTGGAAATTCTTGGTGTTTTCATAAATAAATGTCTTAGGGAATTTTACTAGCATGTCACTTATTGTTATCACGCTTTCCATTTTTTGTCCAGTAATTCGGCGTTTGAGTCCTTTATATTCATCACTTGCTCCTAAAAGTTTAAAATTCGTGAAAAAATCGAAACTATCATTATCAAAAGAATTCGCACAGAAAATAAATTCAAAATCCAAAGATTCACCTGGAGGTATATTAACTATGAATTCTCTTAAATCTTCCCCACGATTTTCTTCTTCACTTTCCTCATTATTTTCTGATTCTTCACCGTCTTCTTCATCTTCTTCAAATGATTCTTCTTTCTTTTCTTTTTCTAAAGCTTTTATCAAATGCTCCTTTGCCAATTTATCTTTTTCAGGAAGCACCAATTTAAAATCTCTTAATCTCACATCGCTATTCAAATTAACGACAACACTTGCTTCTAATTTTGAATTATTCCTAAAAGTTAAAAGTCGCATTGTCGGTTCATTGAAACTAACACCACCAAAATCGAATTTATCTTGGACGATAAACACCTCAGGTTGAACTACATTTGCTCTTATTATTAAATTAAGTTTTTTCCCACCTCGAATCAATATGGGAACTTCAGCGACGAATTCAGGATTTGGTTCTTTATGAATTATTGTAACTTCAACACTTTTTAATTTATCTGTTAAAAATCCTATAGGTTCTTTAAAACTTAATATTTCAGGAAGGGGATTTTGAATTTGATAAGCAGTAACTACTCTGTTTGTTTCATTTTTGAGATTGAAATGCTTTGTATTAGGTACTCCTGTATGCACCATTTCGAAGTTGATTGTATCATTGGGTAATTCATAGAAAATAACATTACAAGGTTGTACAATAGCTTCAATTTGGAATTTAACTGGTTCACCATTAACGATATTCATTTTTATTTCTTCAGGATAGCGTTCTTTTTGTACTGGGGATTCAAAAGGATTGAATATTATAGCGAAGTCTTTCTCAGTTTGGGCAGGAATTGTATCACGCATTGGGACTATTTTGAATGCCTTTTCTTTGACTTCATCCCAACGAACTTCAGCTGCGGCATTGCCACCATTAAAGAAACGAAGTTTCTGGGTTATGTTCATATCTACCTTGTCTTTTTCTAATTTATCGCTTCGATATGCGAATTTATTAAGGCTATTTTGAAGTTCGAGTTTTACTAATATTATTTCTGCAACGACTTTAACTTTAAAAGAGTGTTTATAATTTATGGTATATTTCACTGGATATGTGTTTTTCCTTACTGTATTAGAATAGACCGTTATTTTAAATCCGTATAATTCCCCGGGTCCAATGACATGACTTTTTGGATAAGAGCGCTGAAGATCAGGCATATTAGAATCAATTTCGAATTTGATAAAGATATAATTCCTGTGATTATTTTTAACCCAAAAAGTAAGCGTCTTCTCCGAGTTTTTAAATACTTGCCCGAAATTTAATTCTTTAGCACCGACTTGAATCTTTTGTAAATCTTCACCACTTAATTCTAAATTACATTCCCTGATTTCTTGATGTGTTCTCGGGATTTCACCTGTTTGATTTCCTGTAACTTTTTTAATTTCTAAATCATCAGGCATATCTTCCGGTGTTTTGCCGATTTGCTTTTTTATGTTTTCTTCCATGTAAATAGGTTCATATTGTCCTATTGGTTTTATTACCCATAAAGTATCTTTTGGATCCGGTAATTTAAGTCTTGGACTGTCAAGTCTATTTCCTGGTAATTGAGATAATTGCTCCACTGAATTAATTTTTTCATTTGTATCAATTTGGATATGAGTCGTCGTTGAGTAATTTTTATTTTTCAAACGATTTTCACGTTCTTTCCTGAATTTAACAAGTTCATTATTCGCTTGCATTTTATGGTTACTTATTTCAGTGTATAATTTAAAATGATCTTCGAAATTTTTTATTAATTCATTAGAAGGATTAAATCCTTTATTGTTGTTATTATTATTATCATTTGAATTTCCCTTTAATTCATCAGTCTTCTGAATTTTTTCTATGACTTCTTTTAAACGATCATTATGGAATTTCCTTATCCTGGTATTTTGATCCGGGCGTTTAAAGGGTTGCTTGGTAAGATCTAAGGCTAAATCATCAGGGACATACATCGCATCTGAAATATAATTCTGGAAACCATTAGTATTATTTTTGATATCATTTTCCATATTTTGTGCTAAATTTTTATGAAAGAAATTCTTTGCGGTTAATCCATATTTAACACCGCCTTTACAGACACCAAAAATCCTGATTGGAATTTGATATAAATTGTTTACATATTTCATAACTAAAACATCCGCGAATTTTCCTATATTTTCAGGATGGAAAAAAACATTAACTGTTACTTGACTCACAGTTGATGAATAAGAAGGTCTAATAATACCCTTACTTGGCTCAACGGTAAAATGCGGTATTTTAGTAAAAGAGAAATCTATGGGCAATTCATCGTTTTTGTTCGTGATGGTAATTGATATCACTTTTTTTTCTTTTAAATTGCATTCCCAGAAGTTTAAACTCGTTTTATCTATGGTTATATCAGGATACAACGCTTTGACTTCCATGTAAACAGTAATAGTTTTACAGAAATCTTCTTCGGTGTCTTTTTCTGCTAGTTTATTGACGAAAGCTTCCTCGAATTTGACTGCTGCTAAACTTTGGAAATGTTCAGTCTTATTTAATACATTTCTTAAATTATCAGGATGGTTTTTATTTATCATATCATAATCAGGTGTCAAAGTTACATTCCATCCTTTTTCTTGTTTTTTTATTTTTGTGTTACATAAAAATTTAATAGGTATCTGGGAATAAGGTTTAATAAAGCCTTGTATGGGTTCTGCACTTAAAATTCTTTGAGTCATTTCTAAACCAGCTTCTTCTGGAGTCGAAGCGAAATTATCATCATCGTAATTATTATTGAAATCTTTCCTTGCTTTATTAGGATGGAAGTTAAATTTAAAATTCATCTCTTTTGGACCATTATTTACTAAGAAAGCTGAACATTCTTTTTTTTGACCGTGATATAATAAACCGAAGTTAATATCAGTTTGAGGTCCACCACCTTCTTCGAACACGATTGACATTTGTTGAACAACACTCGTAGCTATAATTTCAATAAAGCCTAAATCCTTATTTTTTTCTCCAGTCATTTGCAATACTTGTATTTTCTCATGTAAATTCTGAGTTTCAGTCGGCTCGAAAATCACAGTAACACTTTGCTTTCTTTTTTCTTCTGGGATTTTACTATTATACATCGGTAAGTCTATACTTTCTCTATCTAATTTCAATTCAGGGGATTTAGCATCCATTTTTAGTAAGATCCTTGCCGATAAAGACCCCTCATTTAAAAACTGAATAGTTTCGATTTTCTTAGTTCCGACAGGAACAAATCCTAAATTAATCAGAGGTTCAAATTGGACTAAGGGTTGTGGTAAATATGCCTTAAGTGGAAGAATTAATTTAAAGTCATTTTCGGATGTGATTACTATTTGATCGAATTGGTCTTCTGAAATTGTTTGATCTGTTTCAAATATGACCAAGATTTCTAAGTGTAATCCGGGCGATATTTGACTATGTTTGTTTTTCTTATCTGTATCGACTTTGAATAAACCATGAGGATGTTTTATATTCACACTTTTTGTTTTTGAGGAAATGTTATAGATCTTAACTGGTACTTCATACATTTTATTCTTTTCGACATCTATAAGTTACGAAATTTATTTTAAGGAATATTAAAAACTTACTTTGCAAAATTACTTCGGGAGGATCACAATATAAGAAATCGGTTCTTTTCATTGTTTCAGTTAAAGGCTTTGCTTTGGTGTAATGCTTACGGATGGAGGTTTCTTTTATTTCCTCGGTGAATTCATATAAACCTTTGTTCTTCTTTGGTTCATTTATCATTTATATATTTTTTTTTATTTTATTTATTAAAAATTAAATTTTGAATTTTTTAAAATTAAAATTTTATGTATAATGGGGATGGGGATTGGGGA
>NBJL03002359.1:0-11283 GCA_002087855.3 Entodinium caudatum | reverse complement strand
AATCCCCAATCCCCAATCCCCAAATAAAAACAGAATTATTTATTAAAAAAATTTATAATTATTAATAAAATTTATATTTAATATTTAAAATAATTAAAAAAAAAAAATTAAATAAAATAAATGTCATCAACAGCTATACCAACGCCTCAAGATAAAATCTTAAATGAAGATAACAGCATAATATCAACAAGTACAACAATATCAGTTACAGAAACAATAACCCAAGAAATTTCCAAAATAAAAAACGCCTATTTAATCCCTAAAAATATTGTCCAACGAATTCCAGAAATATTATCATTTCTTCAATCGAATAATAATACAGCAAATAATAAAATCCCAATTTTGAAATATCTACAATCCTTATTTCTTTCTGTTGAATTTAATTCAGAAATTTTTTTAAGAAAATTCATTGTTAACGAAAAAGAAAAATTAAACTTATATAAAGTTATAATTAATCAGTATATTTTTTATAGCAATAATAATAATTCAAAAGCCGATGAAGAAAATTATAGAGGTGATTTACAAAATTTATTTGTATTGCTATTATCTCAAATGACTTTAGATAAAGAAATATATCATTATATTTTATCGCCCTTAATTAATTTCATTAACGAAAAAAATATTTTAAATTTAAATAAAAAGAATTTATCAGGAAGTAATAGCTCTATAGACAATGACCCAGGGATTAATTACAATTTTAAATCAGAGCATCTTCAAAGGGTTTTAGTTTTATTAAAATATTTTTATGGTTATTATAAAAATGGGCAATCATTAAGTGGTATCATGAATTATTTATTCTTTAGTGGAGATTCAGATAGTAAAATTATTATCAGGAATAAGGACAATCCTCAAGAAAATAAAAAAAAATTATTAAATTTTGATGAAACTCTTTGCATTATGATGTTTATCAAAGTATTGCCTTCGGAATATATTAAAACAATTCATCAAAAAATAAGGTATAAATTATTAGAAATGAATTTCGTTGATAAAAATCAATCTGTCCAAATTAATATGAATGCTGATTACGCTTTTTATATTCCACCGAATGAAGAACCGATAAATCCGAATATAAAATTGAAAGAAAATGAAACTAATTGTGTTCTTTTTAAATTTAATTATACTAAAAAAAAATCAATAATTAATTGTCAAATAATGATAGGTTTTGAAAAATTTGATTTACCACCAATATCAATAAGTGATACAGAAAAAGAAAAAAATACTAAAACAAAAGATGAAATAAAAGATATAATATTTTTCAAAAATTTTATAGGAACTTGTTATAATATAATAATATATAAAGAAAAAAAGAATGAAGGGCTTCCTAAATTTTTATTTCCTTATAACGAAAATAAACAGAGAATGTCACTAAAAGGTGATAATATTGATAATAATAAATCAAGTCATATTTGCCTTTTTCCCAATGGAATATATAATGAAGAATTATATACATATTTTACTAATGCTGAATTAATTGAACAGCAAGAAAACATTGCGCAAAAAATTAATATTATTAATGGTGATCAAAATATAAATTATAATATATTCAAGGATTTTCTGGCTAATAACTTAATATCAATTTACATTCCAACCAGGTATGTAATCCCAAATCAAACCGAGGAAAAAACAATCCAAAATGCTTCCCAAATCATATTAGTTGATTCAATTAATAATTTAAATGCAGAATTTAATACGGGAACACCTGCATTAAATGGTCTTCATATTTTCCAAAATTTATATGAAAGAGATTTAGGAATTATAGGAGGAATCAATAATTTATTACCTATCATGGAATTAATGATTGATAATAACGAATTATTAAATCCTGAAAATTTTTCCTCATTTTTTAATCTTATTACTGTTTATGTTTTGTCTCCTAAATATGAAAATGCTTTAAGAAAAGATGAATCCAACTTTTTTAAATGCATGAGTTATTTCTTGGAAAAAATACCTGAAAAATATTTTAATGATGAACTTGTAGAAGATTTCAGAACTATTCTTGGTTTTTTGTGTCCACCTAATGGAGAAGAAAAAAATTATTTGGAATTGAAGAATCAATTTTTTAATTATATATTAACAAATGAAAAAATTTTGCTAAAATTTAATGAGGAAAATCAAAAAAAAATAATAGGTCAAATAACCACCACTGTAGGAAGAAG
This sequence comes from Entodinium caudatum, assembly GCA_002087855.3. Lineage (NCBI taxonomy): Eukaryota > Ciliophora > Litostomatea > Entodiniomorphida > Ophryoscolecidae > Entodinium > Entodinium caudatum. The sequence goes on along the minus strand of NBJL03002359.1, from coordinate 9,127 downwards.
TAATTTAGATGCAGATATTATCAAAATAATTCGAATAATGCTTAGTTATGATCGTAATAGGAATTATAAATTTTGTTGCAGAAATCATTCACAATATTTCAATGAAAATTATTCAATTATGGATCCAGAATTATCTAATAGATTACAACCAATTGAAAGATTACTCGAAGTTGTTTTTGATAAAAAATATAAATCAACCATGAAAATATTTAATGAAAATTATGGTGTGAATAATCAAAATAAAAATACTAAAAAAGTTAGTAATAAAAATGTACAAAAAATTGATGATTCAAATAAGTTCGAAGATAATGATTTGTATTATTTATTCTATTTATTGACTTATAATATTTCTCCTTGCATGCAAAAAAGTATTATTGATTTAATTAGTAATTTTTTAAAACAAAATGAAACATATGAAAATTTCTTGAATATTTTTGATAAAAAAAAAGAATTATTCGATATAATATTATTCGTATTCAAAACATCAATTTTTGATATAAAAATCCAACTTTTTAATTTAATATTATTAATGGATAAAAACAATAAATGGGAACATTTAAAAAAGAAAGACATAAACATATTTATCCAAAATGAATTATTACCTGTTTTTCTTTTAGATGAAGTGAATACTTTACCTATAATAAAAGAAAAAGAAGAAAAGAATGAAATAAAAATAGAAGAAAAAAATGAAAACGAAAATAATAATGAAGAAGTGAAGAATATTGAAGAAAAAAATAATAATAAATTCGGCATAAGACCTGGTATTGAAATAGGTGAAATAAAATATTTATTATTTTCATCCACAGATATAGAAAAAAAAACTTACAATAAATATAATAAAAAACAATTGAATAATTTGATGAAAAATTTGTATAATAATGCAATAGTATTTTTTTATAATGCTGATATAATATTCAATTTCGTAATTAAAATTGCTGCTTCAGGAGATTTATCTTTAATTAATGATTTCCTTTCTAAAATTCGAGGTATAATTGAATCTCCAGATTCCCAAAAAAATGTATTATACAATGAAATAATAAACAACCATTATTTTCTTCAATTTATTCTAGATTCCTATCTTCAACTATATATTCTGGACAATAACAAAGACCCAAATAAAAAATTTATTCCTTCTTTTTCTTTGGATTTATATAAAACCTCACCTTTAGAAGAAAAAGAATTACCCTTAAGTGAAACTGCAAAAAAGGATATAATAAAAAAAGCTTTAAATAACTGCGAAAAAATAATATTATATATTTTAACAGAAAATATTACAAACTTCGATTATGTTTTAACCTGGGGAAAATACTATGAAAAAATCAAGGAAGAAAACGATATATATAATTACATATATGAAATTATAGATAAATTCCAACTAGAAATAATAGCAGGACAAAACAAAGCTGTAGTAACTGTAACTGGAAAAATGAGCTTGAATGATCCACAAATACAATCGACTTTATATTATTTGAATATTTGCTTAGAATTTATGACATTTTTCAAATTGGAATATGATAATAATTTTTTCTTAATAGATAAAGAAGATAAATATAAAATATTAGAAGGAGACTTGAAATATATTTTATTCAAGAAAGAATCAAAAAAGATTGAAAGCTTATCACCAATCCAGGAGTTAGAGCCTAAAGATAACAAAATAAATAATTATTCTTTTATAACAGTTATTATGAGTACTTTGTATCCAATCTGGCTGGGAGAAGAAAAAAAGTTTTTGGAAAATGAAAAAGAGCTATATAATAAATTAATGACCGGAGCGGTTAATAAAAATTTATTTGTGAATGAATTAGAATTTTTACTATATATTTTCGACGAAAAAAAATTTTTTAAAAAAAATGAAAAAAATATTTGTAACAAAGGTGTCAAAATGATAACACTCGTTTATTTATTTTTTACTTGTCTTTTAAATAGTGGAGGAGAGCAAAGATTATTTATTGATTATTTTAAACATTTTAGACTTTTCCTTTCAGTATTAATTATATCTCCTCCTTCTATAAACTTATCAGAAGCGATAAAAAAGAAAAGATGGCCTAATGAACATCAATTTGAAGAAGTAAATAAAACGGTGCATTGCGTTTTGTTTAATTATATTTTTTATATTTATAATAAATTACTAAATTTAAAAAATCAAGAAAATGAATTTAATTCAAAAACAGAAGCCGAAAAAGAATCAGATAAAAAAACGATAGAATGTATTTTATTTTTAAAGAAAATATATATGGAAAATCTTGGTTATATTTTAAAAATATTAAATAAAATATACCGAAGTGTAAAAGAGGACGAAAATCAAAGTAAAAGTTGGAAATTTTTCATAAGTAAAAATAAAATTTTTGAAAGATTAAAAAAAACAGGGGCTTTTTCTTTAATAAATGAATTATACAACGAATGCTTTATAACAAATATAGAAAAAGCAAATACTGACATAGTGAAAAAGAAAAATAAAGAAAAGGAAATACCAAGGAAGTATACTGATAAACCGGATTTAAATGAAAACAACAAAGAAATTTTGGATTTAAATTTAAAAAATTATAAAAGTAGTGAAATGCCAAAAATATCCCAAGAAAATAATATTAACCCAGAAAATAGCGAAGAAAAAAATAGAGAAGAAAAAGATGATTTAAGTGTAAATATAAATGAAGAAAAAACAAAGGAAAAATTAATATTATCTAATGATAAAAATAATAACATTAATAATTGCGAAGAAACTTACTTGGATGATATTGTAAAATTAAATTTCATTCAAGAAACTGGAAAAAACTTGAATTTATCCGAAGAAGATTTTAAAAAACTAGAAAAAAATATAAATTTATTTTTAACCGACGAAAAAATAAAGAAATATTACGAAAAACATTTTGACCAAAATATTAAAAACTTATATGCTTTTATTCCAACAATTCAAAAGAGACAAGAAAAACTTAAGGAAATAATACCAGTTTTTGACAATAGAAAAAATATTACTAATTTTCCTTATGATATTTGCATTGTACCTTTTTATTATCCTGAAAATAAATATAAACAAGAATTAATGAACAAAATAGAAAACATGAGCAGAAATTTGAAAGAGGAAATTAAGTTATGCACAAGGATTTTAGATAAAGATGAAATTAGTAAAGAAGAGGGTTATCGAAATTATAAGAAAAAAATGTTTAAATTCAGAGGGATTTGGAGTTATGAAGATTTCTTTTATGATAATAAAAAATATAAATTAAAATATAAGCTGTTAAATCACTATACAAACGATTTTACTAAAATATTTATGACGCCAATAACAGATATTGATTATTATCTTCCCAAATTTAGCAAATTTAAAGGAGATATTTTCAGAAATGAATTGAATGAAGGTGCAATGGTTCCTATAACTAAAGTAGCTGAAATTTGCTTCACCAAAAATAAAGGAAAAATTGATTTAAATAATAGCAATAATTTAGAGCCTCAGAAAAAGCAAATTACTCCAGAAAATGCTAATAATATTTCTATGATTTCGTTTGATTCTTCGAATTATTCTTCTCTTTCTCTTTTAAATGATACAAAAGAAAATGCAAATATGCAAATAAATCCATTATATGAATTAAATCAGGAATATTTCAATTTTTTAAAAGAGCAAGAATTAAAAGAAATAAAAGAAACAGAGAATTTAGTCAATAATTTTAATTATAAAGAATTCGACTTATTCACCAAATTCATCAAAAAAAAGCATTCAGAAAATAAAGGCCAATTCCTACAATGTGAAGCTTGTTTAGTAAAATTATCTTTTCATATAAGAGGTATAATTTACATTAACAATAATGAAGTAGGGTTTTATAGTTACGAAACAAAAAGATCAGATGAGGATGAAGATTATGATTTAGATAAGAAGGTATGTTTTGGTTCAATATTTTTGGAACCAAGTGAGAAATATAATAATTATTATATTAAAATACCTTTTGATCAGGTTGAATTGATACTTAAAAGGCGATACTATTTTAAAAAAAATGTGCTGGAATTTTTTATTCAAAATAAAAAAAGTTACTTTTTTAGAATTGACGAAAAAAAATTTGATGAATTTTATAATACTTTAATATTAAATACTAAAAAATCAAAGAATTTTGATGATATCTCAATAGAAAGTTCAAAAGCTGAAGAAAAAATTGGATTAGTAAATAAAAGTAATTTGTTATATGATTATAATAATTACCAAGCTTTATTCTTTAGTAAAAGGTTTTCAACAACAAAAAATCTTTATTTTAAATGGACTAAATGGGAAATATCCACTTTTAGTTTATTAAATTATATAAATATATTCGCAAGTCGAAGTTATCATGATATAAATCAATACCCGGTATTTCCATGGATAATAACTGATTATACAAATGAAGAAATTCCTGATTTAAGTTTAGATAGCAATCCTGAATTAACTAATGCATCTGATTATGTTCCTAAAATAAGACCTTTTGGTACTCCAATGGGAATGCTAGGATTAACTGATAGTTCTAAAGATAGGAGAGATAATTATCTAATAAATTTCGAAAGTCCTGACGAGAAAAATCCGGATGAAAATTATGATAGATATGGTTCACATTACAGCACAGGATTAAATTTAACATATTATTTAGTAAGAGTTTTCCCTTTTTCTTATATTAGAATTGAAATGCAAGGAAAAAATTTCGATGATCCAAATAGATTATTTAATTGCCTAGAAACTAGTTTCGATAATGCAATTTCACAAAAATCTGATTTAAGAGAATTAATTCCAGAATTTTTTTGTTTTCCTGAAATGTTTTATAACATGAACGATTTAAACTTTGGTGAAATATACGATTCAAAGCTGAAAAAGAATGTCCAAGTAAATGATATATTAATGCCTTTATGGTCAAATAATAATGCTTATACTTTTGTTAAATTACATAGAGAAATGCTTGAATCAGTTGAAGTCAGCGAAAAAATCCACGAGTGGTTTAATATTATTTTTGGTAGTAAACAAAAAGGAAAATCCGCTAAAAAAATTCATAATTTATTTATTGAGCAAACCTATGATGATTTTGATGAGAATCATAAGAAAGCACCAGACACTGATAAAATATATCAAAAGCGAATGGTGGAATTTGGTGTTACTCCAAGCCAAGTTTTTAAAAGCGATGTGGATAAAAGAATGCAAATTAAAAATTTAAGGAAAAAACCTATTATGTTTGAATTCATGACAAAAAAAGACAAAAAAGAAAAAAAAGAGCATACATTTACTATAGAAGAAGAAAATGAAATCAAAATTAGAGAAAGTGAATTATATATAGAAGGTGAACCACATAAAATGTTTTCTTCGTGGAAAATTGACGAAGAACATAAACATGAAAAAATGCTATTTTTATATAGTGATAAAGTAAGAATTATATCTAAAACTGAAAAAGGCTTCTTTAAAAAAGTAAAAATTAAGCCTCAATCAAATAAGGAAGTCATCAAAACTAAAGAAATAAAAGATAATAAAGATAATAAAGAAAACAAGGAAATAACAAAACAAGAAGACAAAGAAAAAACCGAAAAAGTCGATAATGAAAATAACAGTAACAATGAAATAAAAGAAGAAAAAGAAAAAGAAACAGAAGAAAAAAATGAAATTAAAGAAAATAATAATATAAATGAAGAAAATACTATAGAAGAAAAAGATAATAAAAATTCAAATGATGTAAGCATGGAAGAAGAATCTGAAAATAAAGATGAAGAATTTAATGAAATAGCTTCGAATAAAGGAGTATCTAAATATGATCGTATTTTAATAAGTCCTAAATATAGAATGGATATAAACCAATCTCCAGCGATTATCTACGATAAAGGAAATTATATAGCTTTAGGTGGATATTGGAACGGACAAATAATAATAAATAAATTAGAGGAACAAGAAAAGTCTAAAAGGAATAAAAATTTGAAAAATATAAATTTAATTCAGACAAGTGAATTATCCCCAATAACAAAAATGAAAATAGATGAAAGTGAAACTTTTATTTTATGCACGAATAAACTTGGTTGTGTTTATATTTTTGAGATAAATAAAGGTAATAAATTATTCTGGAATCTATTCAAAAAAATTCAAGATAATCAAAAAGAAATAACTTCAATAGACTTAAATGAAAATTTAAATATATTTGTAACTACTGATAAGGAAGGATTTATTAATTTATATACTTTTCCTCAATGCAAATTGTTTAATTCCTATAAATTGAATGAAAATCAATTTCCTGTATTAAATAACCCATCAGAAAATAATTCTTCACCTGTATCAAGGTCTGGATCAAACATTAATTTATCTTTAACTCAAAATGATATCTATGCTGATCTAGTAATTATTTCACATAATCCTTTACCATGTTTCATTTTTTATATAAGATCAAAAAAATGCTTATGTGTTTTTTCCATAAACTTCCATTTTATTAATGCAAAAAACGGAATTGAACTAGTGCAAAATGGTATTAAAAAATATAGTGATTATTTCCGAAAAGATTATTTATTTATTTACAATAAAAATAATAAAACAATTGATATTTATGATATAATTAATTTGCAAATAATTTCAAGGAGTTCAAAATTTGATTATACTTTTGTTGATTTTTATTTTAGTAAAGGAATGGAATTGGCTTTAATAATGGTTAAAATTGAAGAAGATGAAACTAAGAAAGAAAATGAAAATAAAGATAAAAATATGAAAAAATATAAAATCTTAATGCTAAATACTCAAGTAAAAACAAGTGAAAAAACTGCTTAAAATTTTTATTAGGGTTTTAATATAGAAAATATTGATAAAATTTTGTTTTGGTTTATGGATCAAATTTACTATTTTTATTTTATCAAGTATATTATTTTTATTATTTAAATATTTTTATTTTTTTTATATTAACTAATGAAAAAATAAAATAAATTTAAAGATGGCTTTGAAAGAAAATAAGAATAATTATAGTATCGATGATTATAATAAAAGTATTAAAGATATTGGTAATGCTAATGATATATTTAACAAAGATGAATCAAAACATTTTAGTAAAACTTTAACGATAAATGATATAGAAAAAAATAATAATATTAATTCAGAGATTAATACCAAAAGAAGGAAATCATCTCATTCAAGTATTAATTGCATTGATACAAATCCTAATAAAAAAGGAAGTAACACAGAATCTAATAAAATAACTGAAGAAAATATTTTTAGAGATAGCAATATTGTCTTTTCTTTAAAAAATAAAATAAAAGATTTAAATGATGAATTAAATAAATTAAGGAATGATTCAAATGTTCAAAATTATAATATATTAGAAATGAATTACAAACTGAAAAATAAAGAAATAAATGAATTAAAACAAGAAAATAATTTTTTTAGATTTAATTTAGAAGAAAGAAAAAGAAATTTAGGAAAAAAATTAAAAAAAGGAAAAGATTTCAATAATAATAAAAATAAATATATACTTAATTCAGTAAAGAAATATAAAAATAGGAATTTATTGAAACCAATAAAAGAACAAGATAACAGTATTGCCCTTGATAAAGAAGAAGAAAATGAAAATGATGAAATGATAGATAATTTAAAATTTGAAAATGAAAAATTAAGGAAAATAGTCAAAGAAAATTATTCATTAAAAGAAAAAATAGAAGAATTAAATAATAAATTAAATGAGTGCAACGAAAAATTAGAAGCAATAAATAATGAAAAAGAAAAATATAAAAATAAATATAATAGTATGAAAATAAGTAATGAATTATTAAATAATAATATAAATGAATTAAAAGAAAGAATGAAAAACCATAATAAGGAAAAATCTTTATTAGAACAAAAAATTACTGAATTAACAAATTTAACAAAAGATGATATTAACAAAGAATATATTGATAAAATTAATTTATTAGAAAAAAATTTATCAGATAAAGATAAAGAAATCAATAAATTAACAAAAGAATATAATGATATTAATACTAGTTATATATTAACAAAGAAAGATAATATATCAATGAATAAAAAAATATCCTCATTAGAAGAAGAAAAAAATAATTTAATAAAAAATTTTGAATCCGAATCAAAAAAGTTTCAGGATAACATAACCGAAAATAAAAATGCTATAAATAAAATAGAGAACGAAAAATTAGAATTAAAAAAAATAATCGAAGAATTGAGGGAAGAAAAAGAAACTTTATTACTGAATAATAAAAACGAAAATTTAGAACAAGATAAAAAAAATATTAATTTAATTAATGCCTTGAAAGAACGAGAACAAAAAATAGAAGAATTTAAAACAGAATTAAATAAAATAAAAAAAGAAAAATTAGCAATCATTGAAGAAAATAATAAAATAAAACAAGATATGGAAAAACAACAAAAATCAATGGAAATATTCAAAAATGAATTTAATATAAAAAAAGAAATACTAGAAAAAACAATGAAACAAATGAACGCAATTAAGCAAAGAAATGGTTTAGGTAATGGAGAAGATAATAAAAATAATCATTTAGATATATTAATTAATGAATTAGAAGATATTAAAAAAGAATTAAGTGAATATAAAAGTAAATATGGACCTATTAAAGTAATAAAAAAGGAAATTAATAAAGAAGAAAATAATAAAAATAAAGATGAAGATAAAGAAAGCGAAATATTATTATTAAAAGAACAATTAGAATATAATGAAAATAAATCCAAAGAAAATATCAATAATAATATAAACAAAAAAGAATTAAATAAAAATATAAATGAAAATGAAGATATAAAAAATGATGAAAATGTTGATAATAATGATATAAAAAACTCTAAAAATATTTTATCTGAAGATAAAAAAGAACAAAATGATGAAAAAATTGAAGAAAAAAATGATGAAGAAATATCACAAAATTCCAAGAATAATAAAGAACAAGTTGAAGAAAAAGAAAATTTAGAAAACGATGAAAATGAAAATAATAAGGAAGAAAATAATGAAGAAAATGAGGAAGACAATTAAAATTTTTTATGTTTTAAAAATATATATATTATTTATACATAATATTATATTATGCTAAATAAAATAATATAATTAAAATAAATTTTTCTTTAATTATCATTATAATATTTAATGATTTAATTGGGGATTGGGGATTGGGGATTGGGGATTGGGGATTGGGGATTGGG
>NBJL03002340.1:0-11320 GCA_002087855.3 Entodinium caudatum | reverse complement strand
TTTATTAATGTATTTATTAATATAGACATAAGTTATAATTAAATGATTGCTTAAATAAAGCCTTTCAGTTTTTGAATATATATTATTATCTGTTACTTGATTTTCTAATTCCTTTAAATTATTCTTCATATTTTTATTATATATTGTCTTAAAAAAATTTTCAACTTCATCATCATTATATCCTTGTACTTTATTCAAATATTTTTTTATATAATCTTCACAATTATTGAATCCTTTTCTTGAAAATCTATAATAAGCATAATTTATAAACTCATTTCTATTTGTATAAGGATAACTACTTAAATTCTTTTTTTTCCCTGTTTGGTTATTTGACTCGTAAAGTTCATCACTTATTGAACTTATATTATTTGAATAATTTTTGACAGTGGATAAATGCCTTTGATTTACTTCTATTAAAGGTGACATTAAATTCTTTTTTATATTTATAATGGAATATCTATTCCAATTTAATTTATTATTATTTTTCGGAGTTTTTAAATCGTTTATAAACATGTTATTTATTTTTTCACTAGCAAATTTTGGCTTCTTTGGTGTAATTATATTATTATTTTTAATATTTTCTTCTTTTTGTTGATTTAATACTTGTAAATTCAATGTCGGTATTTTTAAATCTTTTGGTGTTTTTGATGGATTTTTTATTTGAATATTATTATTAAAGTTCAAAACTTTATAAACATTATCTGATGATTTTTCGAAACCTGATTTCATTTTTTTTATTTTACTTAAAATACTTTCGTTTGTGACTGAACTTTCTGTTGATATTCTTCTTCTTTCGGTTAATAAGTTATTCAAATTTTTATTGGAAATTTTTGTATTTCTTCTTGATGTTGAATATCTTTGCTTATTTAAATATAATAATTTTTTATTTGATTTGTATTTAACAGAATTTAACGAACTTTGTCTTGAATAACTTAGAAAATTTACTTTTTTGGGCTCATCTAATTTATCAAGAGCATTTGTATTTATTAAATTTATTAATATTTCTATTTGTTTTTTAAGATTTTCAACAGAATCTTCATCATTAATATATTTAGGTTTCGTTATTTTTAATTTTTTAAAATTTTTTTGAAAATCATCATTAGATAATTTTTCTGATAAAATACCTCCCAATTTTTTTAAATAAGTAATAATCTTTTCTGATTCATCATTTTTTTTTAATAATTGATTCACTAAAAGTCCATTTGATATAGTCGTTGCATTATCTTCTAATAAGGGATTTATTTTAAAAAGATTATGTTCGTTAATTGAAAAATTTGGAATTCGATATCCCCTTGATTTATAAAGTTTAACCAAATCTTTAAATATTATTTTTGTGTCTTTTTTACTTTTCCTTTTATTAAAAAGGTTATATTCATTATGAAAATTTTTATTATTTTCTTGCAGGCCTTTCCCCGATTCATTTATTTCATCATCGTAAATTTTTAACATCAAATTTTTTAAATTGTTTTTCCTTTCTGTTAATGAATGATTATTATGCCTCATTTCTTTCGTTCGTGATATTATCTTCATTAATTTATAATCATTTTCATAAATGTCTTCAATGTTTACTGTTAATCGTTTTTTGCTTCCATTTTTTTTCATTTTTATTAATTAGTGAAATGAATATAAAGAAGCTTATGATTCTTTAGAAAAAAGAAAATCAAAAGAAGTAGAAAATTTAATAGATGAAATGAAAGGTTATATGGCATCAAATGAGAATTATAAAACTCAAAACAAGAATTTGGAAAATGAAAATTCTTCATATAAATTTGAAAATTCAAAATTAAAGCAAGAAAATGAAGGATTGAAATTTGATAGAGATCATTTAACAAAGATTATTGAAGATTCGAATATGGCTGTACAAAATGCAGTTGAAAAGGAAAAATATATTGATAATATGATTAAAAATTATAAGAAAAAGAATGATGATATAACTCTTGAAAAAGAAAAATTAAATCAAAAATTGCAAATGAAAGAAAATCAAATAAATAAATTAAATATTGATTTTGGAAATTTATTAAAAGAAAAAATGAACAATTATGAAATATTAAACAATATGACAAAAAATAAATATGAAGAAATAATAAACAATAAAGATAATGAAATAAAGGAGCTAAATGCTTCAATATTAACATATAAAATAGAAAAAGATAAATATTTAAATGACTATAATTTATTCAAAAATGAATATGATAAAATAGAGCAAAAATTCAACACAGAAAATGAATTATATATTCAAAAATATGAACAAGCACAAAATGATTTAAATATGAAATCTAATGATTATATCTCAAAAATCAATGAATTGAAAATTACCCAAGATAAATTGGAACACGAAAATAAATTAATGAAAGATGAATTAAAAATATGTGCTCAAAAAGAAAAAACATATGAATTCAAAATAAAAAATTTGGAAAGAAATGAAGATAATTTAAAGAGAGAAAATATTGAACTAAAAAAAAATAGTGATTCATATTTAAAACAAAATTCTGCATACGTTAAAGATATTGAAAGAATGAGACAACATTTTAATACTGAAAAAGAACAAGAAAGAGAAATTTATCAAAATCAAATTATAAATTTGGAAAATACAGTTGCTAAACAGAAGAAACAATTATCTTTAGCTGAAACTAAAGCATTAGATATGGTCAAAAAGCAACAAGAAATTTCGGAAAGATATAAAACTGAATTGAGAGAAACTATTCAATATTATGAAAACTTGTATGGAGCAAAATGAAATTATATTCCTTTCATAAAATTAATTATTATGAAATGAAAAATATTATAAAAAATTTATATTTTTTTTAATATTAATGATTTTCTAACTTATTAAAAATAATTAAATATGGGGATTGGGGATTGGGGATTGGGGATTGGGGATTGGGGATTGGGGATTGGGCCCAATCCCCAATCCCCAATCCCCAATCCCCAATCCCCAATCCCCAATCCCCATTTATATTTATAAAACTTTTTTTGAAGATTATTAATTTAATTATATTATTATTTTAGACTTTAAATAAACCAAAAATTTCTAAAAAAAATAAAATGAAGAATATGATTGAAGATAATAAGGATAAAGAGAATTTTGAAACAAAAGAAGTAAATGAAATAATAACCAATAACGATATAACTTTAACCAATAATGATAATATAATAACAAATCCAATTATTAATTCATCTTCAATAATAGAATCAATATTCAATTTTGACGAAATACAAAACAGGCAAATTTCTTATCCAAAACTCAATTTAGAAAATTTCACAAAAATTTTTGATGCTTTTAACAAAGGAATAATCCCTGAATTCAAAAGCAAAGAAGAATTGTTCGAATTTATCAATGATAAAATCAATGTAATGAAAGAACTCCAAACTATAATTCAAAATAAGTTTGAAATATTAGGTATAATAATAAAATTTTTCCAAAAAAAGAATTTTTGTATTCTTGAATTTTTCATAGATTTATATTTCAAAGGATTGGATGCATTTCATTTAGATGATAAAAATTTATTAAATAACGAAATTATTTGTAAAATATTAGATATTATTAATTGGATAATTTCATGCGGTTTTGTCAAAAAGAAGGATTATGATTATATATTTCAAAAATTAGCTGCTTTGCAATTATCAAAAAAATTGAGAAATTTTACTTTTTATGAATATTTGAATTTATTGGAAATTTTTTATGGAAAAAAATATGATGCTAAATATAGGAAACAACTAGTAGCAAAAAATTATATTTATTTTTATGATAAAAAGAATAGTGGAATTGTCACAAATATTGATGGTGATAAAAAGTATGTGGAAACAAATGATGGAATTTCTATTATATTATGGTTTTATTTAACCGAGCCAAATATGGAAATTGACAATGAATCTGTTTTAGTAGAAATGAAGATTAATTATGATTTTTTATTTAAAATAATATTAAATAATGAAAATGATATTGTAGTTAAATGCCAAGAAAGTTTATTAAAAAATAAAACTGATAATAAGTTTAATATTCCTTGCTTTCAATGGATTCAACTAAAAATACAAATAAAAACAAAAGAAAAACAATTTAAATTAAATTTATACAAAGAAGACAAAAATGAATTAAAAGAAAATAATATACCTAATAATAATGGAAAAACCAAGAAATATGAAACAAAAATATATTTATTAGAAAATATTCCAAATAATAATTTGACTATTAATTCAATAAATTTTTTCAAAAATTATTTTGGCCTTGTTGGAACTATAATATTTTGTAATAAATATAAATTAAATGAAAATGCTATCATGAGTGAATATGGATTAGATAATAATGAGATATATAATTTTTTGTCGGAAACTCCAATATTCTCTAATTATTTCATATTTTCACCTATTTTTTTCATTAATGAAAAAAATATGTTTATTGATTCAACAAATAATATAACTGGAAAAATTGTTAATAATATAAATAGCAATGATGTCGAATTTAATGGAGTATATCAATATAAAAGCTTTACAAATAATATTTATTACTTTGGTGGAATTGAAAATATAATTCCCTTGTTTGAAATGTTTTATAAATTCACTTATCAAAATCATAGTAATGATGATGAAATTTTATTATATCTTGCATTCAAAAAATTAATAAAAATTTTGGAATTAATCCTAATTAACGGCCGAAATTATATTTCAATATTATATAATAATAATCCAACACAAAATAATGTTAATATTACAATTTTTTCATTGCAATTATTTCTGGAATTAATAGAAGAAAGATACTATCAAAAAGATGATGATATACTAAATAGTTTATTAAACATTGGAAATAATATATATCTGAAATTTTTTAATAAATCAACCCAGCTAGAAAAAATCCATTACTTTTTCTATTATATTTTATTTTCACCAAATATCATAATTAAATTCAGTTTAGTTCAGCAAGAAAAATTGTGGAAATTTTTTGAAAAATCTAAAATGATCCAAATTAAAAAGAGTGACTTTAAAAAATGTTTCATGTCTTTCGAATATTTATGTAAATTTTTTATATTATTAAGCGATAAATATAATAATGACAAAAAAGAAATTTTATTGTTATCGAATTCTTTTATGAATATAATTAAAGTAATTTTTACTGATGAATTAACCAAAGATAATGAAAGAGAAAGCCTTTTATTACTATGTAATTATGATAATTTAAACGAAAATATTATTAAAGGAATAATTGAAATATTTAATTATTATTTAGATGCGAAAGATATAAATATGAAAGCACAAGCTGAACAAAATAGTATAAAATTAAATGCTAAAGAAGAAAATTACGATATAATTCAAAGAGAAAAATTAGTTAATAAAATTTTAAATCCGAATCAAAATTATGTTGAATTATTATTAAATTTGATTTCTTCGAAAAACAGAGGAATTAAAAAAGAAATTATTAAATTGTTTAAAATATTGATATTAAAATATGGGGACATTTTCGAAAAATATTTCATAAATTTAGAAAATTCTTCGAAAAAAGGTGCAATTCTTAATAAAATAAATAAAAAAGAATTTTATAATTTTCTTGAAGAAAATTTAGTTCCAAATTATTTTTTCAATAAGATTAATACTAATCCTGAAAAAAAAGTAAATAAATCAAAAACTTTAAATGATAATATAAATTCAATAGACTTAGAAAAACAAATAGTGATAGAGGATTCCAAAAATAATAAAATAAAAAGAAGGAAAAGTTTTGAAATAAAAAAAACGTCAAATGCTTTTAATGATGATAACAAAGAAATAAATTTAATTAAAAGCAAAGAAAGGAATTCATCACTGAAAAGTAAAGACATAAATAAAAGTAGAAATAATTTATTGTCTAATATCAAAATAAAAATAGAACAAAAAAGGAATGAGAAAAAAGATAGTGATATTTTGGAAAATAAGGATGAAGGTTTTCTAGTCTTTTATGTCAGTATTGGGGAAGATGGTATGTCAGTAAAAGGAGATGAAAATATGAGTCAAATGGTAGAAAATATTAGGATCAATATTAATATATGTGAAATACTATTCGATTTATTAAAAAATTATAAGCCAATGAATCAAAGCATTACATCAACAGATAATACATCTATTCAAAGAAACTATACTACCAGAAAAAGCTTTTTTGAAAAAACTCACAAAAATAAAAATATTATTAAAACAAATGGTGTGGATGAAGAAAATATAATAAATTTATTGGTTAAATTTTTAGAAAACTCAAAAGAATTAGAAGTAATAAAAAGAATATTATTACTAATATTAGAAACAAAAGAAAAAAGTGATATTTTTAATCATTTATTAGATTACTTTTCTTATACAAATACTCAATTTATGCAATTAATTGAGGAAATATTAATTACTTCATATTTATATCTCCATGATAAAGAATACCAAAATAAAATTATATTTGTTCATTTAAAAAGTGATGGTAAAACTTCCAAATCGCATATTGATGAAGAATTTTTTAATATTATATTTTCTAAATCCAAAGAATTATTAATTGATATTTATTTTCATGAAAACAACAAAAATAAAAATAAAATCCTAGATAATATAATTAATCTTATTTTATCGATAAGTAATATAAATAATGAAGAAAATATAAATATAAATCCAGAGGAAAATCACTCATATAAACAATTATTGACATTATACGAGGATTTATTGCTTGTTATTAGTAATATATTTCACCAAGAAATTCTTTCAAAGAAAAAAGAAGATTCAAAAAAAAATATCGAGAAAACTTTAAAATCAAAACCTTCCAAAGAAATTATATTTGATAGTAATACTTATCCATTGTATTATTCATCTATAAAAACTTATTTCGAATTTATTCCATATTTATTCGAGTATTATTTATTAAAAAATTTTAATATTTTCTTACCGGAAAATTATAAAAAATATGAAATGAAAATAAATGCAGGATTTCCTGAATTGTTCGATATTAAAAATATAAACAATTATTCGTTGTATTATACTTTTGTTCAAATCGCTAATGATTTATTTGATATTAATAAAATATTGGATTTAAGGAATAATTCGAATAAAAATGATAATAATAATAATTTCGATGAGGAAAAAGAAATATATATATTTAATCAAGATTTTATGTCAAAGATTTTTAATGAATATATATCTAATAAAGATTATAAAAATGAAATTAAATTAAAGATAGAATTATTATTGCTAGTTAAGCATTTTGATAATGAGGAAAATAATATTAATAATAATAAGACTAGTGAAAAACTAAAACTAAATCATTTCATGATTTTTGAAATTTTGACTTTATTAAATAATTATTATTTAGAAAAATATATTAACAACGAAAATAATACTAATACTTTTAATCTAATTTTTTTCCTGAATTATCACCAATTCTTCATTACAAATCTAATTTTATCAGCATTTAAAATAAAAGAAAACGAAACTTATTCTTCATTAAATAAAAGTTTTAAAGAAATCCAGGAAATGTTTTATACGGCTTTGGAATATAATATCAACAATATAATTAAAAATTGCAATTCAAAAAAATATTCAGAATATTTCATGACCATTTTTATTAATATATTTTATTTAATATCAAAAATTTATGAACTCTATGGAGAAAAAGGTGGAAAAATCAATTTTAATAAAACATGTCTAAAAAAATTAGTCGAAGTTTATTCATCCAAATATAACCCACTTTTTAATGCTAGTAATTTAATTAAATGCTCTAAAAATTCTTTCGAAGAAAACAAAAAATTATTAGAGGAACATATACGAAATAATATGATTGAAGAATTAATTAAAAGGAATCCTACTGATATAAATAAGAAACCAATTATTGATATTTTTAATTTAAATAAATTTTTGGATATTTACAGTGCGAGAATGGCTGAGATTGCAAGTATTAAATTATTGGTAAATAATAATGAAGCTCCTTGGCCGAAAGATTTCAGTAAATATAGAAAATTAAATAACAAAATTAAAAGTATAGTTTCTCCTTATGAAAATAAAAATGTTTTGTTAAATGAGAGTTTAATGACTATTAAAAAAAGAAATTATTATCGAAAATTAAAAAAACGGTTATATTCGTGGAATAATTCTTATTCCAATTTCAATGTTTTTTATAAGAATAATAAAGAAAAATTGAAATTTAAAATTTCTAATTTTTTAGGTAAAGATTTATCCAGAAGATTATTAGTACCAATCTTAGATTTTGATTTCTATGTTCCAAAATTTAAAACTTTCAAATTCGAAAAAAAATTGTTTCACAATTCGTCAAAAAACCCAGAAAAAAATCAGTACGAGGAAATATATAATATCGATTTAAAAATATTTAATTCAAATCCAAATATAATGCTTCCTGATATAAATGATCCAAAATTCTTTATTGAGGAAGTTTGCTATATAAAAACTAATCATCATATAAATGGTCTTTTATTTACCCTGAAAAACGGTTCAAATACTATCTTTTTTTCAACTAAAACACCAAAGCCTAAACAAGAATTAATAAATAATCCAAATTTTGATACGGAAAATCTGAGATGCTTTGGTTCAATTTTCAGTGGTGAATTTAATCAAAAGGAAAATGAAATTTACTTCAATTTTTCTTTTTGGGAAATTAATTTCATTTTCAAAAGAAAATATTGCTTTAGGGATAATGCCTTTGAAATATTTACAAGGAATCATAGAAGCTATTACTTTAAACTCGAAAATTATCAAAAAAGGAATCAATTTTTAGAAAATTTAATTAATAAATCTAGTAAATCCCAAAATAACAGAGTAATTTTCAAACCAATAAAAGGTATAGATGAAAATAATAAATCCACAATTATAGGATATTATAAAGAAACTGAAGAGAATAAAGCATACAGTAATATATCAAATATAATAGAACTATGGAAAAATAATAAAATCTCCACTTTTGAATATTTAATGTGGATAAACATTTACGGCAATAGAAGTTACAATGATGTAGCTCAATATCCCATCTTCCCTTGGCTTTTGTTAAATCATGAAGATTCAAAATTTGATTCTTTGATATCACATAGCAATAATATTCGAGATTTACATTTACCTTTGGGATTGATTGACTTCAATGAAAAAGGAAAAACGAGACATGAAGCATATATGGAATCTTATAAAATGATGATATATGAATTATTAAATCAAAACCTCATAAAAATAAAAATAAAAGATGAAGATTGCCCAGAAGAAACTAATAGTAATATTGAAAAATCAAATTCAAATGTAGAGAATAATAAACCTAATGATAAAAATAAAAATAGTATTGCTGATAATAAATCCGAGAATAAATATGAATGTCTTTCTCTAGTATATATTAATTATCAAAATATAATTCCTAATTGCGAAAAAGTATTTGATGAAAAACATCAAAAAATATTCGATTATAATTTAAACCTCGACAAATTATATTTTAACTCAAATGTTCCCTACGAAATGCTACCTTATGTTTTCGGCAGTCATTTCAATAATGCGATGTATATAAGTCATTATTTATGCCGTCTTTTTCCTTATGCTTTCACTGCAATAGAAATTCAAGGCATTGGATTTGATTGTCCCGATAGATTATTTATTAATTTGCAAAATGCAATAACTTCTTCCTTGACTGAAAAAGGCGATTTAAGAGAAATCATTCCAGATTTTTTTACTTTGCCTGAATTATTCATTAATATTAATAGATTAAATTTGGGCAAAAAAAATGAAAAATTTGTTGAAGATGTTAAAATGCCTTCTTGGTGTTTAGATAATCCTTTTTATTTCGTAGAAAATTATCGAGGCTTAATAGAAAGTGGTTATTTAAATATTAATTCCTGGATTGATTTAGTTTTTGGTTATTACCAAAGGGGTAAACCTGCTCAAACTATTGGAAATGTTTTTTTGCCTTTTACTTATGATGGAGTCATTAATTTCAGAATCCCAGAGAAAGAATTGGTGGAACATAGAGATAATGAATTTCAAATTAGGTTTTTTGAAATGGGGGTAATGCCTACTAAAGTCTTCGAAAAAAAAATTAAAAGTTCAAAAAATAAATTAAGTGAACAAATAACAATAAAGCCATTAAATGAAATAGATCCAAATAAAGCTTTTCATGAAGTACCATTAAGAAAAGAAACAAAATTTACTGACATAGTATATTTCAACATTAAAAAATCCTTATTAGAAGAAATAATCATTCTTGATAAAACATTTTGTGAGCAAAAATTGATGATTCAGGAAAATAAAGAAACAATGTCTTATTCAATCAAAGAAATAAAATTAAAAGAATTTCCTTTCCATAAATTTATTCAAAGGAATATCGAATATAAATTAATAATGAAACAGATTTTTCAAAACGAAATTTATATAATAACGGGATTATTTGATGGTAAAATTCACTTTTTTAAAAATACGAATCAAATAGTATGCCACAATGAAGAATATGAATACCCTATAGATAAAAGTGAACAAATTTTGGATAAAAGTTTAGTCACTGCTTTGGAAATAGATAAAAAAGAAAAATATGTAATATATGGAACACAAAAAGGTTCAATTGTGATATTAACATTGAATTATTATTTATATAAAGAAAAAAACGATAAAAATGAAAAATTTATTCACCTTTATAATTATTTCCAAAGTCATCCTGATTTTCCTATTAGCTATATTTGTATAAATTCAGATTTAAATTTATTTGCAGATTGTGCATATGATGGATATGTTAATATATATAATTTTCCGAAATGCAAATTAGTGAGGTCAATATATATAGACCCTCATTTTAAAAATGGTATGTTTAATTTAGATTTCGTTTTTTTGAGTGCTCAGCCTTTAGCTTCTGTTGTTGTTTATTCTAATGAGGCAGGTAATTTCAAGAGTTTTAGCATTAATGGAAATGAATTAACTAATCATGGAAATAATGACAAAAATGCTTTAGGGAATGTTGCTACTAATTTAAATGGAATGATATCACCTATTATATTTACTGATTCACTTTTTAATGATTATTTATTATATATTTTGGATAATAAAGTTATATTCCTTAATAAATTCCCTTCAATGGAAATAGTTGCTTATATTAAGCCAAGAATACAAGGAGATATACATTTAACTAATTTATGCATATCCACTGATTTAAAATATATTTATATTTATGAAGAAATCAAGAATGTGATTTATATTTTGCATCAAAATGCGTATAAAAGTAATCATTAAATAAATATTTAATTTTATTTTTTCAATATTAATATAATAAATTCAAAAAAGATAAAAATTATTATTAAAAATTTTGGGGATTGGGGATTGGGGATTGGGGATTGGGGATTGGGGATTGGGGATTGGG
>NBJL03002335.1:0-11711 GCA_002087855.3 Entodinium caudatum | reverse complement strand
CATAATTGATAGAATCTTTATCGAACCATTTTTGGAAAATATCAGGATTTAATAATTTCATTGGACAATTTTTGAATATATCAATAAAATCATATTTTATTGCTTCAAATTCATTATAAGTATATAATAGATATAAATTATTAAATATTTCAAGAGTTTCTCTAAGTTGTTGTTTAAATTCGATTTGAGAATTTTCATTATCTACATGATTTGCAAAATATTTAATATGAAGCACCAAATTTTTTTGTAATTTTTGGAGAGATTTATGTTGATAAGAAGCTTTTATATTATATATTTTAACAAATTTTGTAATGAGGCATAAATAATGAATAACTACCTTAATTGAATTTACATTAAAAAAAGAAGTACGTCCTTTGGATTCGATAACATTTTTATTATTTGCTTCATAACGTAAACGATGAATTAATTTAACAATATTTTGTATGCTTTTCCCCAGTAATATGTACTTAACTCCTCTTTTTGATAAAAGAAAAAGACCAAGAAAATGGAAATATAAACGGACTATTTCAGGTGTTATAATATTTGGATATTTAATATTTGTTAAAAAGATTAAACCTTTAAATAAAGTTTCATCTATTTGGGATATGATTAAATTATCAACTAAAAGTTCCCTTCCTTTATCTAATAATAAAAAATTATTTTTTGCAAAATTAATATTTACAGATATATCTTTTAATATTTTCCTTATTATTATTTCCTGTTCAGATAAATATAAAAATTCTTTATCTTCAGCCTCTTTTTTTAGTTTGTTTTCATTTTCTAAAAATTTATTTATAGTTTTTTTATATTTATTATTGGCTAAGTCTTCTATATTTTTATTAATTTCATCACAAGCATTTAATATTCTTGTTCTTAAATTTTTTTCTAATCTTTTCTCCATATAAAAATAAGAAGTTGTAAATAAAGTAAAATATTCTTCTTCTAATACTATTTTCAAATTTAATAAAATATTAGAATGTTCAACTCCTTTAGATATATACATAATTCTATAAAAACTTTTATCATTTATATTTTCAATAAAAGTATCATATTCTATCACA
Source organism: Entodinium caudatum (assembly GCA_002087855.3). NCBI lineage: Eukaryota > Ciliophora > Litostomatea > Entodiniomorphida > Ophryoscolecidae > Entodinium > Entodinium caudatum. The sequence goes on along the minus strand of NBJL03002335.1, from coordinate 10,650 downwards.
TCTTCTTCTGTTATATTTTCAAGTTGTCTTTGATAAGAGTTATCTGTTAATGCAAATATAGATAAAGTTTCATTGAATAAATTAAGAATTTTATTTTTGAATAATCCTCCATTTTCAGGGAGTTTTTGAGTTACTCCAGTTGTTTTACTTAATATTTTTTGTTGCATATATAATAAATTTTTACGCAGTTTTTCTTCTCTTAATTTTTCTTCTTTACTTTTTTTGTCTGCTTCAGGTTTTATTAATAAGTCATAATGCTTTTTTATTATTTCGCAATTTCTGAAAATTATAATTAATAATTTTTTACTATGATTAGTTGTATTAATTATAAATATATCTGGAAAATTACTTTTTATATCTTCTAAATTTTCTTCAATTACTAAATCATTGTAATTGACTGTAATCATAAAACATATTTCGATTATTGCGTAAAAAATATCTATTAATGCATAAATATTAGTTTTTTTAGCCATCATATAATCATAAAAATTTTGATAAAATCCATATAAACTATCTATTAATAAAATTAAATCATTTTTATCAAACATCAATTTTTTTAGCATAAAGCATAAAATTTTTAAACCTATTTCAAATTCATCTTGATTCTCTTCTATTGAAATATATTTCATACCATTTGTTATAAGACTACAAATTTCTTTCAAAGCAAAATTTTTTACAGGGTCACCATTTAATGTTTGATATTTTTGATTAATACTTGTTGTAAAAAGATTATTAACTCTATAAAGTTTTTTTAAGCTCAATCTCATTAAAACATCATTACATAGAAAATCATTTGAAGTAAGAGTTTTATAAACTTGATAATCCTTTCTTAAATGAATAAACAAAAGAATGAAAAGTAATCTAAATTTTATAATACAAGTATAATCATCAAAGACTTCAAAATTTTTTAAAAACAAAAATAATTTATTATATTGAAACATTTTTGTAATTTCATCATGATAATAATAAGATTTAAATTGTGAATTAAATGTATTTGAAAATAATTCTAACAAATCTGCAAATTTTTTCACAATAGCTTTATTTTGCTTTTTAAAATCAATTTCATTATTAAGAAATTTACTAAAAAAATCTTTCATATTATTAAATATTTTTCCGGAAAATAATAAATTTAATATTTGAATTGGCCAAATATCAACATTTGATATTTTTTTATATCTTTCAAGAGGAAAACTTAAAGCCATTTCATTTAATTTAGAATGGAAGTCACTTACACAGTTACATGAAGTAACTTCCTCAACTTGAATATCTGATGTTATGGTACAATCCTTATGACAAACAACTGCACAAATACAACAAACAACCATATCATGAGTTACACATGTATAAGGATTAATTCCCAATTCTTGATCTAATTGCATCATTCCACATTTATTTTTGTTAGATATCAAATTCATTTCAATCGAATGCTTTTTTATAACCCCACAATGACAAGAAAATTTTATTAATCCTAATTTTTCTTTTTTCTCTACTACTTTTTCATCCTCGACTAAATTTTCACGACATTTTTTATGACAAAATTTATGGCAATAACGACACATAAAATTTTTCTTTTTTTTATCACATACTAAACAAATATAGGCTTTTTGCTCTATTAATACTTTACCAAAACTATAAGAGGTGCATTCGTTTTTATATAAATATTCTACTATATTAAATTTAGTTTGTTCTTCTTGCTCTTGAAATTCATCGAAGAAATCTTTTGATGAAGATGTACCATTTTCAGAATCTTTTTGTTTTCGATTTTTGTTTTTTTTATTTGATTTCATTTGATTAAATTTTATATTAATTTTTAATAAAACTATTAACAAAAAATATCACATCTTAAAATATTGATTGGGGATTGGGGATTGGGGATTGGGGATTGGGGATTGGGGATTGGGCCCAATCCCCAATCCCCAATCCCCAATCCCCAATCCCCAATCCCCAATAATATATTTTTGTAAAAAGAATAAATATAAAAAAATTATCATTAAATTAAATAGCTTTATGATAGTACTTAAAAGTCATTATTTTATTAAGATATATTTTTTATTTATAAGAATAAAAAATAATAAGGCAAATATAAAATATAATTAATAAAGTATCATCAAATATATAAATTATATTATTCCCCTTCTTCATCCTCTCTGGCAGCATCAGCATCAATAGGGATCCATTCATAATTTTTTTCAATTAATTTATCCCAAACGAAGCTTTCAACTTTTGTGAAATTATTTGCGTCATAAAAATGTAAATAGCATAAGAATTCAACATAATTCCATATATTATGCTCATTCTTTACATGTGAATCAAAATTAATATTTTTTAGAAGGCATCCATCTCTAGTTATTTGACAAATAAAACATATATTATTCTGATCATTTTCATATCTATAACTTTCATCTCTCAAAGCACCAAAAGAATCAACAATTAATCCAAAAGTGACATTACTCATAATCATAATAATCAATAAATAGAAGCTCATATCATAAAAAAATCTGGAAATAAAAGTATTAAAATTATTTTGGAAGGAAATAACTGGTAAATCATCACCAATTCCTCCATTAGATCTTGTTCCATAACTTATTAGCATTAATAAACATTGTACAGATGAATGACAAAATGGTTCATCTATTTCTTGAGCAGATGAATATTCAAAGGATTTTCCGAAATCTACAGAATCTCTCATATAAAATATTGATAACCAACTATAGATATAAATTATACAATAAGTAAAAAATAAGCAAATCATAATAATTGAAAATTTAGAAGTAAAAGCTCTAAGAATATTTAATAATGAAGGATATATTCCAACTATAAATAAAAGTTCTATGGATAATATTATAGGATTACCAGAAAATATAAAAAGGACATTAAGTAAAAAAGAAAAGAAAAATATATTTATTTCAAGATTAGCGATTAATGAATCAATTAAAACTATTTTTATTTTAGTAAAAACTCCCAAACTTTTATTTATTAATTCCATTGTATCTAATAAACTTCCATTACAAGAAAAATATTTAACTATTGTTGGATGAAACATATTTTGGGAAGACTGTCCAAGTTTTCTGAAAATAAAATTTTTATCTTGTTTCATTATTATATTTCTTTGATATACAAGGACAAATTTGCAAGAAAAATAAACAATAAATACAAATCCTATTAAAGCGATTTTGATTATTAAGACAATCCAAACATCGAAAAATATTTTATTTAAAATTGATTTATCTATTACTTCATATATATCATGTGTTAGCGAAGGAGCTCTATAATAATGATACATTAAAAAAATATTTTCTATTAGAATCAATATATAATTAATTACTTGCATTTTTGATAGTTCAATTTTTGACAACTTTTTCATGAAAAATGAATTGTTGATATATAACATATTATACATCATTTCAAAAGCACAATAATCAGAAAAAGAAATCAAGGAGGTGTATTTATTTGTGATATTTGATCTATCTACATGATTTATAAAATAATCTTTGGTTTGTTCAGATAAATGAAAAGATAAATATGGTCTTATAAAAAAAGATATTTTTTCATTTTCTTTATTTTCTTCATTATCACTTTCTTCTTCATCTTTTTCTTTATTTTCTGTATCAATTATATCCAAACTATCCTTTCCATTTTTTTTATTCTTATTTTTCTTTTCATTTTCTAATTCTTTTTGTTCTATTGCTGTTTGAATTTCTTTATCTTCTTTAACTTTTAAAAATTCTTTGGAAATTTCTTCGGAAATTATTTTAAAGTTTTCATTGTTTTCTTCTTTCTCTTTATCATTAGAACTCATCCTTATTTCAACTTTTGTAATATGGGACATAACAAAAAGATAAACTGCTCTAACAAATTTACTATTAGGCTTTAAAGAATCTTCATCTACTTTTGTTTTTATTGTTTTTTCTAATATTTTTTTCTTTTCTTTTTCTTCTTTTATTCTTTTTTTCATCAATTTTATGTGATTTTTTCTCACGAATTTATAAGGTGTTTCACTTATATTTTGAAAATAAGGTTTATTTGTAACAAAAATATAATTATTAGCATCATTTGTTTCCAAATTATATTCTTCTATTAAATTTACTTCACTTCTAAATGTTTCTGGATGAGGACTGTAATGTTTAATAAAATTTTTTGGATTTTCTATTGAGATTTCAGACTCTGATTCTTCCTCTTTAAATTCATTTAATAAATTTGTTGTTTCTTCATTTGAATCTATATCTTCCTGATTTTGATCAGTAAAAAATTGATTTTCTTGAGAATTTTCCTTTTTAGTGAAAAATTCACTTAACATGTTTATTTTATAAAATTCTTCTAATATTGTAATAAATAGGCTTATTTTTAATATTAATTCCATTTCTAAAGCACTTCGAAAGTCTTCGTCATAGGTATATAAATCATTTAAATCATTTATATATGATTCTACATCATCAACATTTAATAAATGCTTGTACTTTTTATAATTTATATTTACTAAGTGATTTATGAGTTCTGCCATGTAATAAACTATTTGTTCAAATAATTGAAAAGGACCTAAATGATATTTAATCATTGTGTCTACAAAATCTTTTTTTGTTCCTAATAATAAATATGAATTCAATAATTGAAAATATTTCATTTTTATAAATGTTAAGACAATTTTTCTCAATAAATATTTTGTTATATCCTTATCATCATCCTTTATTTTCATTAATATGATGCCATAAACACCTTTATATTTCATATATTTGTTTCCATTATTAATATCATCATATTTCTCTTTTCCAAAAAATAAACTTTTCATATAATAATCAATTATATATTCCAAATTTTTTTTTGTATCTATAAATTCAATAAGAAAATCAATTATATTAGCTGATAAAACACATAATTTATCAAATGCCAATTCTCCTTCTACTAAATTATTAAAATTCATTAAATGATATATTAATCTTAAATAATATATCATTGATTCATATACAGTTTTATCTGTTTCAACAAATGGAATAACTCTCCTTTTATTTATTTCTCTTTTAACAGTAATATCAATAGCTTTTTCAATAAGTTCATCTTTAATATCTAAATCAAAACTCTCATTGTCATTTTCATTTCCATCATCATCATTATCATCTTTTTCACTAAAATTTCCATCATCTTCATCTTTTTCACTAAAATTTCCATCTTCAACTTTTTTTTCCTCAACTTTTTTTTTCTTTTTCTTTCTCTTTTTCATTTCTTTTTTTTGTTTTTTAGTTACTCCTTTTAATATATTTTCATGAAAATTTGTATTGAAACCTTCTCCTAATAATTGCAAAAATTGGATTGTAATTTTAGTTATATCAGTAATTTTAGAACAACCATAACATAAATTATATTTTTTGGCTGAATTAATATATTGGACTATGTGATTATTTAATTCCCTATTTAAATTTTTGAAAAAATATTTATCATAAGCTAATTCCTGAATTAAACCTTGTACATGTTCACTATCATATAAAAGCAATTTATCCATGATACATAAAAATGTTCTATAATAAGTTAAATTTTTTGATTCTACTGAATTTATATAGGATTTAAACATATTAACAAATTTTTCGGAATAATCAATATTTTTAGTAGATGATCTCCCTGAAGAAACATCAATAAAAGCCAAGGCTCCTATATCTTTATATGTTTCATATGATTTTGTTCTTAACATATCCAATTTTTTAAAATTTTTATTTTTATATTTCTTTTTAATTTCTTTTTCATATGCTTCATAAAAATATTCATAATCTTTTATTTCAATTAATGAAAAAGGAGGAAAATTTTGTTCATTGAATAAATCATAGGAGCGGAAATATACTTCTAATTTTAAATCTTTATTTATATTTGTACTTTTATAAATTTCAAAAACATTTTTTATAACACATTTAAATAAGGCTTGTTTATCAAATATATTTATGTCTTTTTTAATGAAATATTTATAATCCTCCGTCATATTTTTTTCTTCCAATAAATCTTTATAATCATTGGGATTTATTATTTTTTTGCTATTCTTTGAATCATTAAACATTTTTAATAATACAGGTTTTTTCTTCAAAAAATTAATCACTAATTTATAATAATGAGGAAGTATTATATTAACAAGATTATTATTAAAATAAACAATATTACTTAAATCATGAATTGCAAATATTATTTCAATAATAAAATTCTGTACATGAATATTTGGTTCTTTGATTATTAGTTCTGGAAATCTTTCTATTTCCCTGCAATATATATTTATTAATATAATGAATTCCTGAATATAATCAAATTTTTTATTCATCGTTTTTCCATTTGTCTTCTTCTTTTTTTGCTTTTTCTTTTTATTATCTTTGTTTTCTTCCGGAGGTTTTATATCACTAAAATGTTGCATAATTTTCTTATCTTTAAGCAGCTTATTTTTTATCATAAATTTATAAAGAGATGTGGTTAATAAAGGATTCTTTTTTAAATAATCGACTTGATCCAAGTAATCTAAAGTATAATATATCCTTATAAAATTCATTAATATTGCTTTTTGTTCATAAGTAAATAGTTCATAATTATTATTCATGATTTCAGCCAAATTTTCAATATCAATAAAGACTAATAACCATCCTATACATTTCTTTCCATAAACATCATTTTTATATACATAAAATTGATTTTTGCTAATTAATTCAAAAAATTGGAAATAAAAGGCTAAATCCCATTTTCTTCGCTTTTTAAAATTAATATCTTCATAATTGATAGAATCTTTATCGAACCATTTTTGGAAAATATCAGGATTTAATAATTTCATTGGACAATTTTTGAATATATCAATAAAATCATATTTTATTGCTTCAAATTCATTATAAGTATATAATAGATATAAATTATTAAATATTTCAAGAGTTTCTCTAAGTTGTTGTTTAAATTCGATTTGAGAATTTTCATTATCTACATGATTTGCAAAATATTTAATATGAAGCACCAAATTTTTTTGTAATTTTTGGAGAGATTTATGTTGATAAGAAGCTTTTATATTATATATTTTAACAAATTTTGTAATGAGGCATAAATAATGAATAACTACCTTAATTGAATTTACATTAAAAAAAGAAGTACGTCCTTTGGATTCGATAACATTTTTATTATTTGCTTCATAACGTAAACGATGAATTAATTTAACAATATTTTGTATGCTTTTCCCCAGTAATATGTACTTAACTCCTCTTTTTGATAAAAGAAAAAGGAATTAATTAGATAAATGAATTCAAAACATCATATGAACAATAATAGCATATATAATAATTATATTAATAATACAAAGACAGAATCACATAATAAATCAAATAGTATTTTTCAAAATAATTCTAAATTATATTCAATAAATAATATAAAGCCAAAATTCATAAGAAATTTAAATGAAATCATATCAAAATGCGGACAATTTATTTTTAATTATTTATCAATAAAAGAAATAACTTTATTAAGAAGTATAAATAAGTTATTTTATGAATCAATTAATGATTATTATGAAATAAGATTAAAAATAGAAATAAATAATATCACTAATTTCAAAAATGAAAATGAAGAAAACACAATATTATATATGCAAAATATAGATAGCCAAATTCCTGTAAGTAATAATCAATGGCTTGAATTTGATTTAAAAAAAGTAACAAAAAATATGGAATTACTTGATAAAGAAACAATAATAGAATTAAAAAGTATTAAAAAATTAATAAAATTGAATGAGAATATATATGCTCCTTTTTGTATTATATTAGGATATAAACCTTCAGATTTTAAAGTTAAAGTGAATGGATGGAAAAAAATAGCAGATTCTATATTAAATGAACCTAATTTATATTTAAAAATAAAAAAATTGGATTATGAGAATTTTAAAGATGCAGATATTCTTAAAGCTTTTGTATATTTGAATAATAATGATTTATCTTTGAATAAAATAGAAAAATATTCTTTACCTTTTACAAAATTAATTAAATGGTGTCAAGCTGTTGTATCTTATCATATACTGATTCACCCATATACTTATAGAAATAAAGCATCACAAATTGAAATAGGTTCAGAAGTTCATAAATATGTATTATTTATGGATGAAATTATTTCTAAATTTTATAAATTTAAAAGATTTTTATTTAGATTAGATTTAGTTCAAATTCCATTAGGTGATTATGTTTTTAATTTGCAACATAATAAAAGTTATCAAAAAGATAATTTAGATTTAAGTAAAATAATAAATCCAGAAATAATTGGTAATATAATAAGCTATTTACCAATGGATAAAAGTTATAAATTTATAAATGTAAATCATCTTGGAGTTAATTCTTTTAAACATAGTTTAAATGTAAATTGTTATAAAATAATAAAAGAAATAATTTTATTTAAATTAAATTCATATAAAAATTTAAATCAAATAATTCCTTTGATTTATAAGAATAACATTTTCGGAAAATATTTCCTAATGTTAGATGATATATTAAATAGTACTTTAGATAATAGTCAACATGGAACAAATTTTGTACCATTTTTAACAAAGGACCACATGAATGATATTAGAACTATAAAAACAGATAATCAAATAATAAATAAAATATGCAAAATATTTTGTGTATTATTTAATATAAAAGTAGAAAAGAAAGAGAATCAAAGAGGAGAAATTGTTCCTTTATATATAAAATCTGTTAAATTATTAGCTACGAAAGGAATTATTCCAAAATTAATGAGATATTTGGATAAATTGGAGTTAAACAAAAAACAATTGCAAATATTGATGAAAGAACTAAATAGTTTATTTGAAAATAAAAAAATAACAGAAATAAAAAAGATAAATAAAGGTATATATCAAATACTAATATGGGAATTGTTTTTATTTGAATATGTAAAGGAATTTAATCCTTTTATATTCATTGATATGAAATTATTTCTGAATAATATTGAAAGAAAGGAAGATGTTCAAATTAAAAATTATTATCTCGAACTCATAAATTATTTAAAATATTATTTAAAATTTAAATATCACTTTCATTCTTTAAATTTTTCAAATAAACCAGAAGCCCCAAGTTATGAATTTATTTTAATGATAACTAAATTATTTCAAGAATTAAACAATAAGAAAATTGATATATCTCCCATTTTAGATAATTTAAATAAAGATAAGGTAAAAACAGCTAATATTTATTTCGAAAATAAAGATTTAATACCAATTAATTCTAAGCCTTCATTATACCAAAAAATTATGGAAGAAATTTTTAATATTAATGAAAAATTATATAATGAAAATTCATTGATTAATGAAGAAGGATTTTCATTAAAACAAAATATTAATAATAGTATAGAAAATTCTAACAATGTTTCAAATAATTTAGGGGTAATAAAAGAAGAAAATACAATTTCGGTTCCATTTTGTGATAATTCAAAAATCCAAAGTAAAGCCAATGATAGTAACATTAAACTTAGTGCAAATGAAATTTTTGATGAAAATGATAATGATTATATTAAAAATAATTCATATCATTATAGCAATAGTTTAATTAATAAAAATGATATAAATCAAAATATTGAAAAGAATAATAATTTGAATATAAATGATATTCCAAATGAAATAATTGTTAAAAATATTTTATTATATTTAGATATTAAATCAGTTTGTCCTTTTTCTTTAGTGAATAAAAAATGTAATAGATGTTATAAAATTAATATGTTTCTTCGTTTGTTAATATTAGATAATCATAAACAAATATTTGAAAATGTAAATGAAGAATATATAAATTCAATAAAAATAAAAAGAGATAATTTCTTTTCAGATTATGAAATAGATCCTCCAAATAAAGAGCATGCAATTCAATTAATAAATCAATTTAAAAGTAAAGATATAACTGAATTGAGAGCTATATTTAGAAAATATAATAAATATAATGAAATATTAATTTCTCCTTTTGTTATTTTATTGGGAGAAAAGCCAAAAAAGCCAAGTTATATTAATGGCCAAAAAAAAATAAATTATTTTTCAATTGGTCAGAAATTATTAAATGACAGAAAAATCAATAAAAAAATAAAAGAAATAAATTTAGAAACAATACCTAATAATATTTTCAAAGATGTAGAAAAAATATTTCAAAATGATGCGTTTAATTTTAATAAAATGAAAGGATATTCATCATGTTTATATAATTTAATATGCTGGGAAATGGGAGTTATTGAATATCATCGAGTGGTCAGAAATTTCTGTCTCAATTATTATGATATGAAAATACTAACCAAAGAAGAAATCATATTTAGTGGTCAAATGGATAATATAAGCATTATGTATAATAAACTAAAATATTATAGTTATTCATATTGCAAAGAAAATGAAAACGATGCAATAAAATTAATGATGGAGATAAATCAAGGAATGTTTGAAGATAATGAACAATTAAATATTAATAAGGATAAAGAAGGTAATAATCATAATGAAGATGAAGAGGGAAAAAAGAGTGATTTTTTTTGAGTTTAATTTTTCAAAAAATAAATGAATATTTTAATTATATAAAGATTTAATAAAATATTAAATAATTTGGATTTTAATAAAATATTAATTTTGATTCTTGAAAAATATTCAAAGATTTTTCCGTTGATTAAAAGAAAATTAACTAATATTACATTTATTAA